>REGO01001411.1:7538-21107 GCA_010120015.1 Rhombomys opimus | reverse complement strand
CCCTCCTCCACTGCTGGTGGGAATGTAAACTTGTACAACCACTCTGGAAATCAATCTGGCACTTTCTCAGACAACTTCCTCAAGATCCAGTCATACCACTCCTGGGCATATATCCAAAAGGGGCTCAAGTACACAATAAGGATATTTGCTCAACCATGTTTGTAGCAGCTTTATTTGTAATAGCCAGAAGCTGGAAACAGCCCAGATGCCCCTCAACTGAAGAATGGATGCAGAAATTGTGGTACATCTATACAATGGAATATTACTCAGCAATGAAAAATAAGGAAATCATGAAATTTGCAGGTAAATGATGGGACCTGGAAGGGATCATCCTGAGTGAGCTGTCCCAGAAGCAGAAAGACACACATGAAATACACTCACTCATATAGACATATAGCATAGGATAAACCTACTAAAACCTGTACATATAAAGAAACTAATCAAGAGAGACGACCCTGACTAAAATGCTCAATCCACATCCTAAAAGGCAAAGAGGATGGACATCAGAAGAAGAAGAAAACAGGAAACAACCTAGGAACCTACCACAGAGGGCCTCTGAAAGGCTCTACCCTGCAGACTATCAAAGCAGATACTGAGACTATGGCCAACTGTTGGGCAGAGTGCAGGGAATCTTATATAAGAAGTGGGAAATAGTAAGATCTGGAGAGTACAGGAACTCCGTAAGGAGAGAAACAGAACCAGAAAATTTGAACACAGGGGTCTTCCCAGAGACTTATACTCCAACCAAGCACCAGGTATGGAGATAACCTAGAACCCCTGCACAGATGTAGTCCATGGCAGCTTAGTGTCCAAGTGGGTTACATAGTAATGGGAGGAGGGACTGCCTCTGACATAATCTGATTGGCCTGTTCTTTGATCACCTGCCCCTGAGGGGAGAGCAACCTTACCAGGCCACAGAAGATGACAATGCAGCCATTCCTGATGTGATCTGATAGACTAAGATCAGAAGGAAGGAGAGAAGGACCTCCCCTGTTAGTGGACTTGGGGAGGGGCATGTGTGAAGAAGGGGGAGGGAGGGTGGGCTCTGGAGGGATACAAAGTGAATAAGCTGTAATTAATAAAAATAAATAAATTAAAAAAACATTATACCAAATAAGTGAACATTTCCCTCCTTTAATTCTTTTAAATTAAATATTTATAAATTGTTTAAGATAGTCAGTATTTTGTTTGGTATTGCTAAGGCTAAAAATAATCATAATTTTTATTTTTAAAGAACTTCTTTGAAATCTTCCAAAAGGAACTCCGTTGGGGGATACGGTAATTTTAAATACAAATTTTTATATCCAATAAGACCTTTAATTTTTTCCCTACTAATAAAAAAAAGAATATTAACTGAAACAAACTAATTAGATTCCTCTGCTTCTATTATATCTAAAAGATTGAGGCATGGGGCCCAGAGAGATGGTTCAACAGTTAAGAGCACTTGACCCCTGTCTTAGGTATCTATTGTTATGATAAATTATTAGGACCAAAAACAACTTAGGGAGGAAAGTTTTATTTCAGCCTACAGCTTATAGCCCAAAATAAGGAGGAGTCAGAGTTGGAATTTAAGGTAGGAACCTGGAGGCAGGAGCTGATGCAGAGGGCATGGAGGAAGGCTTTTTACCAGTTTGCTTACCAAACCAGTTTTCTTATAGAACCCGGCTTTCTTATAGCCCAGGGGTGGCACCACCCACAGTAAGCCCCCTTCCACATCAATCATTAATTACAAAATTGCCCTAGAGCTGCCTACAGGCCAATCAAATGGATGAAATTTTTCAACTGACATTCTTCCCAGATGATTCTTCCTTGTGTCAAGTTGACAAAACTGATCATCTGCTACCTTCACTTCATTAGGACAGATTATGTTTTTTATTACCTTAATTTTATGTGTGATACTTATATATGTCACATATAAGTTATGTCAGATACAGTGGGAAAAAAATGAAGAAAGAAAAATCAAACCCTGATCAGGATAGCTAATCTACTTTGAAGATTATTGGGGTTTGAATGTAAAACTTCCCCTGTATTCTCATGTATTTGATCTCTTAGTCATCAGTTGATGCTGTTATTTAGGAAGATTGAGGAACTTTTAGGTGGTAGAGCCTTCCTGGAGAATGTACATCACTGGAGGTTGGCCTTGGAGTTTTGTAAGCCTTAGAGTTTTATAGGCCAGCCCCAGTTCCTGTCTTCTTTCTGTTTCGTGATTGTGGGCAGCCAGCTTCAGGATCCTGCTATAGTGCCTTCCCCACCATGATGAAACTGTAATCCAAAATAAGCCCTTTCCTCCTTAATTTTATCAGAGTATTTTATAACACCAACTGTAAAGTTACTAAGACAATGATATATGCAGAAGTTTCTTCCTTGTAATGGCCCTACCAGTTATTCTCTCCTGACCACTGCTCTCCTGGCTACTACTCAGACTCATCGAGATAGAGTTCCCAGAAAAAAAGCCACACTTATCATTGAACTTTCTATTGTGTTGATTAACTGACTAGAACTTCAGTGAATATGGCAGTTCGAATATTGTATGTCCAGATCATAACTGCAATTTGTTTTTAGTTACACATTGCTCCATAATATTAATTTCTTGCCCACTTCTTAACCTGACTTAACATCTTTTTGGCCATCAGGTGAAACCTTTTAGGACATATTAGCTCAATAGGCCATTAGCTTCTACCAAACCAAAAGCTAGAATATTATCAAACAACACTCGAGGCCTATAGCAAAGGTTTTCCTACTTCATCATAGCCTGCATAGCTACTGTTTCCACTAATGTATTGGAAAGGGGGTCTTGATTTGTGATTATCTTTGTTCAGTTGCTATAAGAAACTTCATTGCTGCCACACTAAAATACAGAATTTAAATTTAGGCTTATTTTACTTTTTGTGTATGAATAGTTTGCCTGCCATGTAGATGCTGTAAATTGAACTGTGGTTCTGTAAGAGCAATCAAAGCTCTTAACCACTAAGTCAATTCTCTCCAGCCCAGAAATACAGAATTTAATGTAACTTAAAACTGTCTGTCCTAAGCAGTGATCCCTCCTATTTGGCTCGAGAATAAATAATCTCAATCCACTAGGGTGAGAGCTGAGTTTCTTGCGTTGACTTCCTCAACTGTTATAAAGACTGCCTCTCCTTTCCATTTGCACAATGTAATCCCTTATCAGGAGGAATACCTACAAGTGTATCACTTCAATTGAGAAAATGCCTCCAAAGATCAGGCTCTGAGAAAGCTTGTAAGGCATTTTCTTAATTAGTCATCAATGGATGTAGGCATACCTTTTATCTACTCTATTGGGATTGCTTATATCTCTACCTTTCTTCATCACCCTTTATCCCTCTTAATACCTTCTAACTCTCCAACACTAGTTAGGAAAAGTTAGAGGAGCGAGGGGGAAGAGTTCTCTTTACTCCTTTGTGCTGTTTAGGGTTGTTGTGTTCTTTGGGGCAATATCAATCAGTCTTCAGGATATCTAGCAGTCTAGCAGATAGTAAACGCAGCAGCCTTCTTTCTTCTTGGTGCATCTCTCCAAGTGTTTCTTTCTCTTTCTGGGACCTGGTATTGATACCTTCTCCAAGTCCACAGAATTAAACTCTCTGCAGCTGGCAAAGACCACCCCCTCTCTGAGCAACATGAGGCAATTATCAGTTATGGACAAACTTAAAGTAGTCCCGTATCCTACAATAGGGAGTAAAACAAAACAAAACATAACTGGGTTTAAAAAAAAAACTTTCAACATCTGCTTTGATAGTCCACAGGGCAGAACCTTTCAGAGGTCCTCTGTGGGAGGCCTCTAACTTGTTTCCTGTTTTCTTCTTCTTCTGATGTCCATCCTCTTTGCCTTTCACAATGGAGATTGAGCATTTTAGCCAATCCTCCCTCTAGATTAGTTTCTTTAGGTGTACAGATTGTAGTAGGTTCATCCTATATTATATGTCTATTATATACTGTGTGTGTCTTTCTGCTTCTGGGACAGCTCACTCAGGATGATCCTTTCCAGGTCCCACCATTTACCTGCAAATTTCATGATTACCTTGTTTTTCATTGCTGAATAATATTCTATTGTGTAGATGTACCGTAATTTCTGTATCCATTCTTCAGTTGAGGGGCATCTGGGTTGTTTACAGCTTCTGGCTATTACAAATAAAGTTGCTACAAACATGGTTGAGCAAATGAGACTATCAAAGCAGATGTTGAGACTTATGGCCAAACTTTGGGCAGAATGCAGGGAATCTTATGAAAGAAGTGGGAAATACTAAAATCTGGAGAGGACAGGAGGTCCACAAGGAGAGCAAGAGAACCAAAAATATTGAACACAGGGGTCTTTCCTGAGACTCATACTCCAACCAAGTACCATGCATGGAGATAACCTAGAACCTCTGCACAGATGTAGCCCATGGCAGTTTAGTGTCCAAGTGGGTTCCATAGTAATGAGAACAAGGACTGCTTCTGACATGATCTGATTGGCCTGCTCTTTGATCACCTCCCCCTGAGGGGGGAGCAGCCTTACTAGGCCACAGAGGAAGACAATGCAGCCACACCTGATGAGACCTAACAACTAGGATCAGAAGGAAGAAAAAGAAACACTGCCCTACCAGTGGACCTGGGGAGGGGCATGTGTGGAGAAGGGAGTGGAACAGGGGGATTGGGAGGGGAGGAGAGAGGGAACTAAAGGGGGGATACAAAGTGAATAAAGTGTATTTTAAAATAAAATAAAATTAAAATTAAAAAAAAATTAAAAATACCTTCACTAGAGGTGGAGGAGGGCCCAGCTTATTGTGGGTGATGCCATCCCTGCACTGGTGGTCCTGGGTTCTATAAAAAAGCAGGGTGAGCAAGCCATATGAAACAGGGTAGTAAACGTCACCCCTTCATGTCCTTTGTATCAGATTCTGCCTCCAGGTTCCAGCTCTGCTTAAGTTCCTACCCTGACTTCCTTCAGTGATGGACTATAGAAGTGTAAGCCAAACCCTTTATTCCCTAAGTTTACTTTGGTTATGATGTTTCATCATAGAAATATAAACCCTAGCTATGACAGACATATAGATTGGTTACATTTCCTTGTTATCATAAAGCAACAATTAAACATGGATATGTGACTATCCCTGTGGTATGATATACAATTTTATGCGTGTGTGCCCAGAAGAGGAATAGCAAGATCAAACAGGACCACCATGCAATCCAGCTTTGTCTGTCTTTTTTTCATAAATACATTTAGAGGTCATGCTTCACCACTGTAACTATTGTAACCATATAGCATTTTGGTGACCCATAGAGTTGCTTTCAAGTAAGAAATAGATGACATGCTTCAGACTCCCTATCTCTAACTTTGGCTAAAACTATTGTTTCTGGTTGTTTTTTTTTTGTTTTGTTTTTTTTTTTTTGTTTTTTTTTTGTTTGTTTGTTTGTTTTTTTAATAGGGATCAAGTATAAAAATGCCATACCCTCTGGATACTAAATGGGAAAGCAAAAGTCTCTAAAAACATCTACCATGAGAAAGGTCCCATAATAAAGTAAATGGGGACATGGAACAAGAGTGAACCCTAATATTTCTCTGACCTGTTATAGGAAGCATTCCCATATACCAAACTACCCTGGTAAGCTTTGTTTTTAGCTTTATCAGCCTATAGCCAAATCTGTAGAATATTTTCTTGTAAGTGACTGATGTGGGAGGATCCAGATCACTAGGAATGGTGCCATCTCCTGGGCATGTAGTTCTGGTTTATATCTAAAAATCAAGCTGAGTGAGCCACAGGGAACAAGTCTGTAAGCAGCACTCTTCCATGGTCTCTCTTTCTGTTCCTGCCTCCAGGATCCTGCCTTGAGTTCCTGCCCTGAATTCCCTTCATAAAGAACAATATGATAAAATAAGCCCTTTCTCTCCAAAGGCCATTTTGGTCAGTTTCTTATCACAACAGAAACTAAAATAGGATGCAAAGTAAAAACTCTGAAATACTCATTTGTCTAAAATGCCAGTGGCTATCATTTGTCTAAGATTTCTATTTCTTGGGAAGGATTCAATGTTCAGATATTTTTCGGCTATCATGTCCCAGATTTAGAATCCCTTTGCTTCCTTGCTTTGCTTCCTTGCTTTTGCTTCCTTGCTTTGCTTCCTTGCTTTGCCTCCTTGTCAACTCTCTCAGTTCAGTTTTGTTCTGCTGTCCAAATCAATGGAGACACTTGTGGGGCACTTGTTGATTACTCTTGACTCTTCCACTGGTTCCTGGGAAAGACCACCTAAATGAACTGGGGTAGGTAAGAAAACAAACAAGAATCTGATTGAGTGTGTAGTCCTTACAGCCTGCCAACCTACAGAGGTCCACAGCTGCTTGCTGACCTGTGACCTGCTAGTGCTGCACATCTAGGTACCTGAGGCTTTCCCACACAACCCTCATCTGCCTGTAAAGCAGATGTGTTTTATATCCTACCCTCTGCTAGACATTCTCTCCTTCAGCATTTGCCCCCTGGAGTGGGAAGGGGCATATGAGTGGCATTTCTCTGCCATAACTCTCTGTCTCTTGGTCACACTCTCCAATTTGAAATTATATGGGAAGTCAGGCTTTTGCTTCACCAGGACAGCGAATTTCCCCTTTCACTTAAACCAGTTTCAGTTTGTAAAGTTTCCTTCAAGGTCAATCTGGCCTGAATTGGATGCCCTTAGTTTTAAATGGAAACATGTTTCATTTCCATGGGCTAAGAAGGTCCTTTTCTTACAGATTCCCAAGAAAAAGCACACTCAGAAGTTACTATGGTGAGACTGGGTCCCATTTCCAACAATAAAAGAAGGACAATGCCATAATGAATGCCTTCTGAATAAACCTTATACTTTCAGTAGGACCCATGTAGTAACTAGGTCTGACACCCTCCATCCCTTTTGAATCATGCCTGAGAAATATTTGGAAGACCTGGTCCAAGCTTGAAGCCAAGACCCTGATCTCAACATGTCATCACATCTCTCCCCATCAAATAAGAGGGATCCAGTTTTAGCTCACTGGTTTCTTACATATTACAAATACATCTTAACCTACATCTATATAAGCTTACTTTTCAACTGTTAGCCATCACAGGCTCTCTCTCAAAGTTTAATTTAAAATCTATGCCTTTAATATACAAATTTTCTACCTTGTTTCTATTGAGTGGGTTCTGATTAAATGTAATCATGCTGTGTGTTCTCTGAGTTTCTTTTTCAATTGTCTATGTAGTTGTTTTTATATCATTTTGTCTGCTTGTCTAGCTATTCTGTATATATTATATACTATCATATTGTTCTTTGAGAAGTTCATATATGTAAACAAATATCATATAGTACCCCAATTAGCCCTTGCAACTCCTCACATATTCCCAACTTCCCCTTCCCTTTCCACTTCATCCCCTTCTCCTCCTCCTCCTCCTCCTCCTTCTCCCTCTTCTTCTTCTTCTTCTTCTTCTTCTTCTTCTTCTTCTTCTTCTTCTTCTTCTTCTTTTTCTTCTTTCTTCCTAACTCACATGTGCATTGATGTGGGGTCATTCATTGGAGCATGGGAAACCTACTACTAGCCATATCCTCAAAGAATAATGATCCTCCCTCCCCCAGCAGATCCCAACAGCCAATAGTTCCTCAGTAAGGACTGGGCTTTGGGGAGTACCTCATTTGTTTATGCCAGAATTTTGATTGATCTTATGCAATTTGCAGCTGCTGTGAAATCATGCAGTCTTAATCCTTTAGCTCTTCTTACACTCTCTTTGTATGTTCATAAACAATGATCCCTGAGACTTTGGGAGTTTGATAAAGATGTTCTATTTAGGGATAAGCATTCGCAGCCTCTTTCTCTATGTTGGAAGTCTCTGAACTGCAGAGAAAAGCTTCTCTGTACAAGGCTGAGAAAAGTCCATGTCTATGGATACTAACATAAAGGTTTAGATCGCAATTTCACCATTTGGCAAAATAACAATAATGATTTTATGGTATATAACCATCCAAGCCATGGACTTTTGAGCAGTGTTATAGAATCATACATGACATTGCATCCTGTGGGGAAAAAAAATCACAAATGTAATCAGAAAAGTGGTTACTTACCTCATTAACATCCCTAACTTTATTGCAGGAGTGGCACATCTTACGTGGAAAGTCAGTAAGAGTAGTATGCAGTGCTTAGTAAGACCACTGGTGTATTTTCTCTCCCACCATCATATATAGCAACTTCAATCACTATAAAAGCTTTCTTGTAAATAAGAAATTTCCCAGTCAGTTTAATACTGATTTTCCTGTATGCTTCTTAGATAAAGCATGTGGTGTATTCAGCACTAGGGTCTTAACATGTAGTTATATGACTTAACATTTTTGTGAGCAAACTGTAGATACAAGACATATAGCATGCTTACTTGAAATAAGTCTATAAGTACACAAGAGTAAATAAAAATTTAGTTCAAATTACTTTTAATTTATAAGCCTTTTAAACAAATCCAATGAATTATTTTTTTAAAATTTAAAGTGAGATACTAACTTGGCTTTGTACAAGCAATGTCACAAAACAAATTTTTTTAAACAAAAACAGAAAAACCTAAAACAAAACCAACAATCAAAGCAGACAGAATATACATTTTTATTTATTTTTTCCTAACATTTAAGGCTTTTATTTATTTTTCAATCTTTATGTAATGGCTCAATAAATTTTATTACAATTTATTCACTTTGTATCCCAGCTGTTGCCCCCTCCCTCATGCCCTCTCAATACCACTCTCCCTCCCTCTTCTTCTCCCATGACGCTCTCCCAGTCCACTGATAGGGGAGGTCCTCCTCCTCTTACATCTGAACCTAGACTATCAGGTCTCATCAGGACTGGCTGGATTGTCTTCCTCTGTGGCCTGGTAAGGCTGCTCCCCCATCAGGGGTTGGTGATCAAAGAGCCAGCCACTGAGTTCATGTCAGAGACAGCCCCAGTTCCCCTTACTAAGGAACCCACTTGGATATTGAGCTGCCATGGATTAATTCTGTGCAGGGGTTCTAGGTTATCTCAAGGCAGGGTCGTTGGTTGGAGTATCAGTCTCAGAAGAGACCCTTGCTCCCAGAATTTTTTGTTCTGTTGTTCTCCTTGTGGAGCTCTTGTTCCCTCCAGGTCTTTCATCTCCCCCTCTTTCACAAGATTCTATGAACTCTATCCAATGTTTGGCTATGAGACTCAGAATCTACTTCATTACCCTGCTGAGTAGATTCTGTCAGAGGAACTCTGTGGTAGGCTCCTATCCTGTTCCCTGTTTTCTCCTTTTTTCGATGTCAAACTTGTTTGCCTTTTAAAATGAGGATTGAGCATCTTACCCAGTTCCTCCTTCTTGCTTAGCTTCTTTAGGTGTACAGAATTTAGTATGTTTATCCCATATTATATGTCTAATATCCACTTATAAGTGAGTATATACCATGTGTGTCTTTCTGCTTTTGAGATACCTCACTCGGGATGATCTTTTCTAGTTCTTACCATTTACCTGCAAATTTCATGATTTCCTTGTTTTTAATTGCTGAGTAGTATTCCATTGTGTAAATGTGTAAATTTACCACAATTTCTGTATCCATTCCTCAATTGAGGGATATCTACATTGTTTCCAAATTCTGACTATTATGAATAAAGCTGCTCTGAATGTGATTGAGCAAATGTCCTTGTTGTATACTTGCACATTTTTGGATATACGCCTAGGAGTGGTAAAGCAGGATCTTGAGGTAGCACTATTCCTAATTTTCTGAGAAAGCACCAGATTGATTTTCAAAGTGGTTGTACAAGTTTACATTCCCACCAGCAATAGAGGAGGGTTCCCCTTTCTTCACATCTTCTCTAGCATGTGTTGTCACTTGGGTTTTTAATCTTAGCTATTCTGATTGGTGTAAAGTGAAATCTCAGGGTTGTTTTGATTTGCATTTCTCTGATAACATAGGATGTTGAACCTTTCTTTAAGTGTTTCTCTGCCATTTTTTATGCCTCTATTGAAAATTCTGTTTAGCTCTGTACCTTATTTTTAATTGGATTACTTGGTTTGTTACTATTTAACTTCTTGAGTCCTTTATATATTCTGGATATTAGCAGTCTTTCAGATATAGGGTTGGTGAAGTTCCTTTCCCAATCTGTAGGCTGTAGTTTTGTTCTGATGACAGTGTCCTTTGTTTTACAAAATATTTTCAGTTTCATGAGGTCCTATTTACTGATTGTTGATCTTAGACCCTGTGTTGTTGATGTTCTGTTCAAGAAGTTGTCTTCTGTGCCAATGAGGTCAAGGCTCTTCCCAGCTTTCAGTTGCCATTTGAGATTGGTGTTTCCATTAGACTTCATCAGAGAGGCTTCTTACTACAGCCATTGGTAGTTAATGTAGAAACCCATAATTGCCAAAATGAGAATAAGTGATGGTAGAGTACTCTGTTTTAAATGGAATATCTACATTATCCCATCCATGGCTCAGAGAGCATAGTGAAAGAGGGCAGGGAAAAGGAGAAGTAAAGAAGTGAAATAGCTCTTGTACTTATGAACACTCTGTAGCTATGTTTAACTGCACAAGACAGTTCAGGTTAACATTTAATGACTGATGGTAGAGGGTCCCATGAGGTCTCAGCCCTCCCTAATAGTACTTACCGTTGATGGTTACTTGGGTAGGTTGGCACTTTCTATAGTCACTGATCTGTTGGTTGTTCACAGTCCAGTAAGTAGCTTCTTACCCATGCTTGAGCAAGCAACTCTATTTTTTTTTAAGTCAGTGGATCCCACAGTAAGAAGGCATGGAAATGGTAGTAGGACTAGCTGGGAGAAAGGGTTTCAGCAGGATAGGAGTGGGAGGGGTGAAAATGACCAAAATTGCATATAGACATGTGTGAGACTGTCAAAGAATTTTTAAAAAGTGATCATATACGTCCAGGATATTATGGTTTAAAAAATTAAAGCAACACATATGAATGAAAATGAATTATAAGGAGATATAGGTTTGTAAATGTATTTCTGATTGAAAAAAATAGACGTTTTTTTGTTTGTTTGTTTGATTGATTGATTGATTGGTATGTTGAATGGTATTTTTTATCTATTTGAGGGGAGGTTGTCTTGCTTTTGATACAGGATCTCAATGAGGAACCTTGGCTGGCCTCAAATTCACAGACATCTTCCTGCCTTTTCCTCTAGTGCTGATGTAACTAATCTGAGCATATAGAAAACACACTTGGAGGCAAAGCCAATGAGGACACAGTAACTAAGAGGAAAGACACCATTTTGACCTTTGCCTCCCTCTCTCCTGGATTATACACTTCTTCCAGGAACGAGTGACAATACCTCTAAAAGAGTCTTACAGTTCTGATAAACCACCTGCCCTCAAAGGGGCTTTGGTTGTATTCTGGGAAGTTTGAACTGTGTAAAAAGGAAAGTCATTACAGAGGAAAAATGTCTTCTGTCCTTCCAAAGGAAGCTGTGCAGTTATCAAGACCATGACCCAATTCTAGAAGACAGGGCAATGTTGCTGCCACTGCTTAAAGATATCTAGATTCTAACACTGAGGTGGTAAATTTTATTGTTTTGTAAAGCATCTAGCTTGTGGTCCATCTAGTTTTGTGGCAGCATAGAATTAATACTACAGGGTCTGACATTCTAATAATTTCCATACAATCAACTCTTATATTTCCCACACATTGATTGAATATGTATATATTATATATCATAACTGACATTAGTGCTGCACTGTTCTAGAAAATACAGTAAGATATAATATAAAGGAACTAAGAAACTCAACTTTAATTTTATTTATTTATTTACTATGAAAAACTTTCATTATTTCATGTTCCTATATGTTTCTAAATACTTATGTGTCTATATAGTTGTACTTTGCTCATCAGAACTCTCTGATGTCCTTTCCTCAACCTCTTGATTGTCCTCATCCACCATGTAAATAGTCTGGCTTCTGATTTTATGTTCAGATTTTATTTTAAAGAATAAAATGGAGGAGATCCAAGATGGTGGCACTGAGAGGACACTGTGTCTGAGGGGCAGGACAGCAGTGTTGGCACAGTGACAAAGAGACTGAACTCTTGGCCCTAAAATACCAGCAATTGTGATTCCTAAGTGAGAGGAAACCCTATGGTATGGGAAGCAATTGGGTCCACTCTCAGGTCACCCAACTAAAATCTGGAAGAGTTCCCCATTTCAGGAAGGCACCCAGTTCACCAGACCAGAACTACACACCTGAGTGTCCTGATAACCTTCCCAGGTTAAACTGTGGGCACCAAAACAGCAGAGACTGTGATTTCCAGTCAAGAGAAAACCCTTCAGGGAAGGAAGCAAATGGGATTGACCTCAGGTCACCCAGTCTTTCCCTGGAAAGGTCCCAGGAACCTGCGGGCACATAGCCACAAGCCCAGAGCAGGGCACCAGCCACCAGCCCAGAGAACAGCTGCATGCCCTACTCTTCCTCACAGACAGAACTGTGAACCCCAGGGCACCAGAGACTGGGTTTCCCTGTCAGTAGAAAACCCCACAGTGAAGGAAACAACAGGTTTGAGCTTAGAGCACTCAGCTGACTCCCCACCACACATGGAAAAGTTCTTGGGAACTTCCTGGGTCCCTGTAGGTACTCAGTTGCCAGCTTGGAGCCACCATCTGCCTGTGCCTGCACACTCTATGCAGCAGCCCAGACAGAACTGTAGACCTCAAAATGCCAAAGACTGGGTCTCCCTGTTAAGAGGAAATCCCATGGCAAAGGGGAATCATCTGGCCTTACCTAAGGACACCAGCTCTGGAAAAGTTCCTGGGCTCCCTAGGCTCTAGACTCCTGCTGTACCCACGAGAACTGTGCTCACCTGCCACTAATTACTGCTTGGGAACTGGGCACAGAGTTCCAACCTCAAACCTACAGAAGCTTAGGGATCCCCTAGATCAGCCCCCAGAGGCTGCTCCAAGGGGCAATCAGTTATCCCTAACTAAACAGATCAAACTGCAGGGTGTCCAGGTTACATCAGCAGCTCACTCTATTTAGAGCAAGAAACCCAGAAGCAGGGCATCTGTCTTCAAAATTTCTCCAGATGAGAGGAGAGCTTCCTTTACTAACAAAGACCACAGTTACCACTCAGGTCTATACGTCTGAGGTGAACTATGGCAATTCCAGAAAAACATCGGCAATACAGTGACCATACCCAAAAAGCTGAGGAGGCCTCCTTCAGGAAAAATCATCTTCCTGCCAAGGGAAGCATCTCCACCTCAGGATTCTAGGAAGCACCAGAAACTAACACCCAACACCTGAGATAGCCCAATGGGTAGAGGCCAGCATAAAAACCCAACCAACAAAAGACAGAGCAACATGGCATCTCCAGAACCCAGTTATCCAAGAGCAAGGAGCGGTAAACACCCTATCATAAGTGAAATCCAAGAAGATGACTTGCATCTATGCTTATGAAGAGGATAATAGAGGAAACAAACAAAATGTGTAAAGAATTAAAGGAAGAGGGGGCGGAGCCAAGATGGTGACTAGCACACACAGTTTCTGAGCAGTGGAATACCTGAACTTCTGAGTTGGTGAATGGAAGGACCTCTAACCCAGGAAGACAACGGTGGAGCTTTCTAAACGACAGGGAAC
>REGO01001410.1:58664-74637 GCA_010120015.1 Rhombomys opimus | reverse complement strand
GACTCTGCCCTGCTGGCTCCGGCAGGTTAGGGTTAGAATGAGGGTTAGGGTTAGTGTTAGGATTATGGTTCGGGTGAGTCTTAGGGTTAGGGTTAGGGTCAGGGTTAGAATGAGGTTTAGGGTTAGGGTTAAAATGAGGGTTAGGTTTTGGGTTAGGGTTAGGGTTAAAGTTAGGGTTAGAGTTAGGGTTAGGGTTAGAATGAGGGTTAGGGTTAGGGTTAGGTTTACTTTTAGTGTTAGGTTAGGGTTAAAGTTAGGGTTAGGGTTAGGTTTTGGGTTAAGTTTAGTTTTAGGGTTAGGGTTAGAGTTAGGGTTAGGGTTAGGGTTGGGGTTAGGGTTAGGGTTATTCTTAAGGTTAGGATTAGGGTTAGGTTTACTGTTAGGGTTAGGGTTAGGGTTAGGTTAGGTTTAGGGTTAGGGTTAGGTTTAGGCCAGAGTTAGGGTTATGGTTACGATTATGGTTAGGATTTGTGTTAGGGTTAGGTTTATGGTTAGGGTTAGGGTGAGGGTTAGGGTTAGGGTTACAATGAGGAGGGTTAGTGTTAAGGTTAGGGTTTGGTTAGGGTTAGGGTTAGTGTTATTGTTAGGTTTAGAGTTTGGATGAGGGTTAGGGTTAAAATGAGGGTTAGGGTTAGAGTTAATGTTAGGGTTAGATTAGGGTTAGGGTTTGGGTTAGGGTTAGGGTTACCATTAGGATTAGGTTGAGGATTAGGGTTAGGGTTAAATTGAGGTTTGGGTTTAGGGTTAAGGTTAGGGTGAAGGTTAGGTTTAGGGTTAGGAATAGGGTTAGGATGAGGTTTATGGTTAGGGTTAGGTTAGGGTTAGGGTTATGGTTACGGTTAGGGTAAGGATTAGGTTTAGGATGAGGGTTAGGGTTAGTGTTAGGGTAGGGTTAGGGTTAGGATTAGGATTAGGGTTAGGGTTAGGTTGAGGGTTAGTTTTAGGGTTAAGTTTAGGGTTAGGTTTAGGATTAGGGATAGGGTTAGAATGAGGTTTATGTTTAGGTTCATAATGGGGGTTAGTTTTAGTGATAGAGTTAAGTTTAGGTTAGAGTTAGGTTTAGTGTTCAGGATAGGCCAGAGTTAGGGTTAGGGTCCTGTTTATGGGTAGGATTACACTAGCATTAAGGTTAGGTTAAGTTTTAGGGTTACCGTTTTGCTGAGGGTTAGGTTTAGGGTCAATGTTTCAATTAGGTTACGGTTAGGGTTATACTTAGGGATAGGGTTATGGTTATGGTTAGGGTTAGGGTTAGAGTTAGGGTTAGGGTTAGGGTAAGGGTTAGGGTTTAAGATAGGTCAGAGTTAGGGTTAGGGTCTGGGTTATGGTTAGAATTACACTAGGGTTAGGGTTAGGGTTAGGGTTAGCGTTTTGGTGAGGGTTAAGGTTAGAGTTAGGGTTAGGGTTAGATTAGGGTTAGGGTTATGGTTAGAATGAAGGTTAGGGTTAGGATGAGGGTTAGGCTTAGGCTTAGGGTTAGGTTTAAAATGAGGTTTAGATTTAGGGTTAGGGTTAGTTTTAGGGTTAGGTTTAGGTTTAGTGTTCAGGATAGGCCAGAGTTAAGGTTAGGGTCCTGTTAATGGGTAGGATTACTCTAGAGTTAAGGTTAGGGTAAGTTTTAGGTTTAGCGTTTTGGTGAGGGTTAGGTTTAGGGTTAGTGTTTCAATAGGGTTAGGGTTAGGGTTACAGTTAGTGTTAGGGTTGGGCTAGGGTTAGGGTTAGGGTTAGGGTTAGGATTAGGATTAGGGTTAGGGTTAGGATGAGGGATAGGGTTAGTGTTAGGGTTAGGATTAGGGTTAGGGTTAGGGTTAGGATGAGTGTTAGGGTTAGTGTTAGGTTTAGAGATAAAATGAGGGTTAGTTTTAGGGTTAGGGATAGGCCAGAGTTAGAGTTACGTTCCAGTTACTGGGTAGGATTACACTAGAGTTAATGTTAGGGTAAGTTTTAGGGTTAGCATTTTGGTGAGGGTTAGGTTTAGGGTTAGTGTTTCAATAGGGTTAGGGTTAGTGTTAGAGTTAGAGTTAGAGTTAGGGTTTAGGATAGGCCAGAGTTAGCGTTAGGATCAGCGTTATGATTAGAATTATGCTAGGGTTAGTGTTAGTGTTAGGGTTAGGGTTATGGTTAGAGTTTTGGTGAGGGTTATTGTTAGAGTTAGGTTAAGGTTAGGGTTAGGTTTAGGGTTAGGATGAGGTTTACGGTTTGGGTTAGGGTTAGGGTTATGGTTATGGTTAGGGTTAGGTTAGGGTTAGCGTTAACATTAGGGTTAGGATGATTGTTAGAGTTAGGGCTAGGGTTAGGGTTAAGATTAGGGTTTGGGTTAGGTGTAGGATGAGGGTTAGGGTTAGGGTTAGATTTAGGGTTAGCATAGGATGAGGTATATGGTTAGGTTAGGGTCAGGTTAGGGTTAATTTTAGGGTTAGGTTTAGGGTTAGGTTTAGGGTTAGGGTTAGGGTTAGGATTAGGGTTAGGTTTAGAATGAGGGTTAGGTTTAGGGTTAGGGTTAGGTTTCAAATGAGGGTTAGGATTAGGGTTAGGTTTAGGGTTAGGGATAGAGTTAGAATGAGGGTTAGGGTTAGAGTTAGGTTTAGGGTTAGAGTTAGGTTAAGGTTAGGGTTAGGTTTAGGGTCAGGATGAGGTTTACTCTTAGGGTTCAGTTAGGTAAGGTTTAGGTTTAGGTTTAGGGTAAGGGTTAGGGTTAGGGTTAAGGTCAGTGTTAGGGCTAGGCTTAGGGTTAGTCTTAGGCCAGTGTTAGGGTTAGGGTTAGGGTTAGGGTTTGGGTTAGGATTAGGCCAGAGTTAGGGTTAGGGTTAGGGTTAGCATTAGTTTCAGGTCAGGGTTAGCGTTAAGTTTAAGGTTAGGTTAGTGTTAGGATGATTGTTAGGGTTAGAGTTAGGGCTAGGGTTAGGGTTAAGATTAGGGTTAGGGTTAGGTTTAGGATGAGGGGTAGGGTTAGGGTTAGGGTTAGATTTAGGGTTAACATAGGATGAGTTATAGGGTTAGGGTTAGGTTAGGTTTAGGATTAGGGTTAGGGTTAGGTTACAGTTAGGTTTAGGGTTAGGGTTAGGGTTAACATTAGAGTTAGGTTTAGAATGATGTTTAGGGTTAGGGTTAGGGTTAGGTTAGATTTAGGTTTAGGTTTAGGGTTTGGGTTAGGATTAGCGTTAGGAATATGATTAGGTTCATCATTAGGCCAGTGTTAGGGTTAGGGTTAGGGTCAGGGTTTGGGATAGGGTTAGGCCAGAGTTAGGGTTACGGTTAGGGTTACGGTTAGGGTTTGTGTTAGGGTTATTGTTATGGTTAAGGTTAGGGTGAGGGTTGGGGTTAAGGTTAGGGTTAAAATGAGGTTTAGGGTTAGGTTTAGGATGAGATTTTGGCTTAGGGTTAGGGTTATGGTTATGGTTATGGTTATGGTTAGGGTTAGGGTTAGGGTTAGGGTTAGCGTTAAGGTTAGAGTTAGGTTAGGGTTAGGATGATTGTTAGGGTTAGAGTTAGGGCTGGGGTTAGGGTTAAGATTAGGGTTAGGGTTAGGTTTAGGATGAGGGTTAGGGTTAGGTTTGGGGTTAGTGTTAGGGTTAGCATAAGGATGAGATTTAGGTTTAGGGTTAGGGTTAGGGTTAGGTTAGGGTTAGGGTTAGGTTTAGGTTTAGGTTTAGGGTTAGGGTTAGGGTTAGGGTTAAAATGAGGATTAGGATTATGGTTAGGGTTATGGTTAGGTTTAGATTCAGTGTTCAGGATAGGCCAGAGTTAAGGTTAGGGTCCTGTTTTGGCATAGGATTACACTTGGGTTTTGGTTAGGTTATGTTTTTGGATTAGCGTTTTGGTGAAGGTTAGGTTTAGGGTTAGTGATTCAATAAGGATAGGGTTAGGGATAGAGTAAGGGTTGGGGTTAGGGCTAGGGTTAGTGTTAGGTTTAGAATTCAACATAAGCCAATTTTTAGGGTAAGGGTCTGAGTTATGCTTAGAATTACGCTAGGGTTAGTGTTAGGGTTAGGGTTAGGGTTAGCGTTTTGGTGAGAGGTCTAGAGTTAGGTTGAGGGTTAGGTTAGGGTTAGGGTGTGGTTTAGGGTTAGGATGAGGTTTAGGGTTATGTTTCAAATGAGGGTTAGGGTTAGGGTTAGGATGAGGGTTAGGGTTAGGGTTAGGATGAGGGTTAGGGTTAGTTTTGGGTTAGGGATAGGGTTAGTTTTAGGGTTAGGGTTAAGGTTAGGGTTAGGTTTAGGTTAGCATTTGGGTTAGTGTTAAGGTTAGGGTTTGGTTAGGGTTTGGTTTAGGGTTAGGTTTAGGGTTAATGTTAGGTATAGCATTTGGATGAGGGTTAGAGTTAGGGTTAAGGTTAGGGATAGGTTAGGGTTAGGGATAGGGTTAGAGTTTGCTTTAGGGTTAGGGTTATGTTTTGGATTAGGGTGAGGATTAGGGTTAGGGTTAAAATGAGGTTTGGGGTTAGGGTTAAGGTTAGGGTTAGGGTTAAGTATAGTCCAGAGTTTGGGTTAGTATTAGAGTTAGATTTGTAATGAGGTTTAGGATTCGAGTTAGGGTTAGGGTTTAAATGAGGTTTACGGTTAGGGTTAGGGTTAGTTTAGGGTTAGGGTTATGGTTAGGATTAGGGTAAGGATTAGGGTTAGGTTTAGGATGAGTGTTAGGGTTAGAGTTAGGGTTAGTGTTAGGGTTAGGATTAGTGTTAGGTTTAGGGTTAGGGTTAGGGTTAGGTTTAGGGTTACTGTTATGTTTAGGGTTAGGGTTAGGTTTAGTGTTCAGGATAGGCCAGAGTTAGGGTTAGGGTCCTGTTTATGGGTAGGATTACACTAGGGATAAGGTTAGGTTAAGTTTTAGGTTTAGCATTTTGGTGAGGATTAGTTTTAGGGTTAGTGCTTTAATTAGGTTAAGGTGAGGGTTAGAGTTAGGGATAGGGTGAAGGCTAGGGTTACTGTTAGGGTTAGAGTTAGGGTTAGGGTTCAAGATAGGCCAGAGTTAGGGTTAGGGTCCGGGTAATGGTTAGAATTACGCTAGGGTTAGTGTTATGGTTATGGTGAGGGTTAGGGTTAGGGTTAGGGTTAGAATTTAGGGTTAGGGTTAGGTTTAGGTTTAGCGTTTGGATGAGGGTTAGGGTTAGGGTTAGGATGAAGGTTAAGGTTAGAGTTAAGGTTAGGTTTATTATAGGGTTAGGATGAGGTTTAGGTTATGGTTAAAATGAGGGTTCGGTTTCTGGTTCAGGTTCGGGTTAGTGATAGGGTTAGATTTAGGGATAGGGTTAGGGTTAGAAAGAAGGTTAGGGTTAGGGTGAGGATGAGGGTTAGGGTTAGAGTTAGGATTAGGGTTAAAGTTAGGGTTAGGATTTTGGTTATGGTTAGGGTTAGGATGAGGGTTAGGGCTAGGGTTAGGGTTAGGTTTAAAATGAGGGTTAGGGTTAGTGTTAGGATGAGGGTTAGTGTTAGGGTTAGGTTTAGCGTTTGGATGAGGGTTAAGGTTAGGGTTAGGATGAAGGTTAAAGTTAGTGTTAGGATGAGTGTTAGGGTTAATGTTAGGGTTAGGGATAAAATGAGGGTTAGTTTTAGGGTTAGGGTTTGGTTTTGGACTAGGGTTAGGGTTAGGTTTAGTGTTAAGAATAGGCCAGAGTTAGAGTTAGAATCCTGTTAATGGGTAGGATTACAGTAGAGTTAAGGTTAGGGTAAGTTTTAGGGTTAGCCTTTTGGTGATGGTTTGTTTTAGGGTTAGTGTTTCAATAGGGTTAGGGTTAGGATTAGAGTTATGGTTACGGTTCAGGATAGGCCAGAGTTAGTGTTAAGGTCAGGCTTATGGTTAGAATTATGCTAGGGTTAGTGTTAGCGTTAGGGTTATGGTTATGTTTAACATTTTGGTGAGTGTTAGGGTTAGAGTTAGGGTTAGGGTTACTGTTAGGTTAAGGTTAGTGTTAGGTTTAGGATTAGGATGAGGTTTAGGGTTAGGTTAGATTTAGGTATAGGTTTAGGGTTAGGGTTAGAGATAGGATTATGGTTGGCGTTATGGTTAGGCCAATGTTAGTGTCAGCGTTAGGGTTAGGGTTTGGGATAGGGTTAGGCCAGAGTTAGGGTTAGGGTTAGGGTTTGGTTTAGGGTTAGGATTATGGTTAGGGTTAGGGTGATTTTAGGGTTGTGGTTAGGGTTAAAATGAGGGTTAGGTTTAGGTGTAGGATGAAGTTTAGGCTTACGGTTAAGGTTAGGTTTAGTTTAGGGTTAGCGTTGAGGTTAGATTTAGGATAGGGTTAGGATGATTGTTAGGGTTATAGTTAGGGCTAGGGTTAGGGTTAAGATTAGGGTTAGGTTTAGGATGAGGGTTAGGGTTAGGGTTAGGGTTAGTGTTAGTGTTAGGGTTAGGGTTAGGTTAGGGTTAGGGTTAGAGTTAGGGTTAGGTTTAGAATGAGGGTTAGGTTTAGGTTTAGGGTTAGGGTTAGGGTTAAAATGAGGGTTAGGATTAGGGTTAGGGTTATGGTTAGGTTTAGGTTTAGTGTTCAGGATTGGCCAGATGTAGGGTTAGGTTCCTGTTTTGGGGTAGGATGACACTTGGGTTTAGGTTAGGTTATGTTTTCGGATTAGCGTTTCGGTGAGGGTTAGGTTTAGGGTTAGTGATTCATTAGGGTTAGGGTTAGGGATAGAGTAAGGGTTAGGGTTAGGGCTAGGGTTAGTGTTAGGGTTAAGGTTCAGGTTAGGTTTAGGGTTCAAGATAAGCTAGAGTTAGCATTAGGGTCTGAGTTATACTTAGAATTACGCTAGGGTTAGTGGGTTAGTGTTAGGTTTAGGATTAGGGTCAGCGTTTTGGTGAGGGTTAGGGTTAGAGTTTGGGTTAGTTTAGGGTTATGGTTAGGTGCAGGGTTAGGATGAGGTTTAGGGTTATGGTTAAAATAAGGGTTAGGGTTTGGGTTCGGGTTACGGTTAGGTTTAGGGATAGGGTTAGAATGAGGGTTAGGGTTAGGGTTAGGATGAGGGTTAGGACTAGGGTTAGGGTTACAATGATTGTTAGGGTTAGGTTTAGGCATAGGATGAGGTTTAGGGTTAGGTTTAGGGTTAGGGTTTGGGTTAGGTTTAGGTTAGCGTTTGGATGAGGGTTAAGGTTAGGGTTAAAATGAGGGTTAGGGTTAGGGTTAGAGTTTTGGTTCGGGTTAGATTATAATTAGGATTAGGTTTATAGTTTGGGTTAGGGTTAGGGTTATGATTAGGATTAGGGTGAGGATTAAGCTTAGGGTTAAAATGAGGTTTGGGGTTAGGGTCAAGATTAGGGGATGTTTTAGGGTTAGGGTTAGGGATAGGCCAGAGTTAGGGTTAGTGTTAGAGTTAGGTTTATAGTGAAGGTAAGGGTTACGGTTAGGGTTAGCGTTAAAATGAGGTTTACGGTTAGGGTTAGAGTTAGGGTTAGGTTAGAGTTAGGGTTATGTTAGGGTTAGGGTAAGGATTAGGGTTAGGTTTAGGATGAGGGTTATGTTTAGAGTTAGGGTTATGTTTAGGGATAGGATTAGGGTTAGGGTTAAGGTTAGGTTGAAGGTTAGGTTTAGGTTTACGTTTAGGGTTAGGGTTGGGTTTTGGGTTACGGTTAGGTTTAGTTTTTAGGATAGACCAGAGTTAGGATTAGGGTCTTGTTTATGTGTCGGATTACACTAGGGTTAAGGTTAGGTTACATTTTAGTGTTAGCGTTTTTGTGAGGATTAGGTTTAGTGTTAGTTTTTCAATTAGGTTAGGGTTAGGGTTAGAGTTAGGGCTAGGGTTAGGGTTAGGATTAGCATTAATGTTAGTTTTAGGATTAGGATTAGGATTTGGGTTAGGGGTAGGGTTAGGGTTAGGGTTAGGATTATTGTTAGGTATAGTGTTTGGATGAGGCTTAGGGTTAGGGTTAAAATGAGGGTTAGGGTTAGGGTTCAGGTTAGGGTTAGGTTAGGTTTAGGGTTAGGTTTATAGTTTGGGTTAGGGTTAGGGTTATGATTAGGATGAGGGTTAGGGTTAGAGTTAGGGTTAGGGTTAGGATTAGGGTTAGGGTTAGGTTAGGTTTAGGGTTAGGTTTATAGTTTGGGTTAGGGTTAGGGTTATGATTAGGATTAGGGTGAGGATTAAGGTTAGGGTTAAAATGAGGTTTGGGGTTAGGGTTAAGGTTAGGTTAGTTTTAGGGTTAGTGTTAGGGATAGGCCAGATTTTGGGTTAGTGTTAGTTAGGTTTATAATGAGGGTTAGGGTTAGGGTTAGCGTTAAAATGAGGTTTACAGTTAGGGTTAGGGTTAGGGTTAGGTTAGAGTTAGGGTTATGGTTAGGGTTAGGGTAAGGATTAGGGTTAGGTTTAGGATGAGGGTTAGGGTTAGATTTAGGGTTAGGGTTAGGATTAGGGTTGGGGTTAGTTTTAGGTTGAGGGTTAGGTTTAGGTTTAGGGTTAGGATTGGGTTTAGGTTTAGGGTTAGGTTTAGTGTTTAGGATAGGCCAGAGTTAGGTTTAGGGTCCTGTTTATGGGTCGGATTACACTAGGGTTAAGGTTAGTTTGAGTTTTAGTGTTAGCGTTTTTGTGAGGATTAGGTTAGGGTTACTGTTTCAATTAAGTTAGGCTTAGGGTTAGAGTTAGGGCTAGGGTTAGGGTTAGGATTAACATTAGGGTTAGGTTTACGATTAGGATTAGGGTTAGGAGTTGGTTTAGGGTTAGAATGAGGGTTAGGGTTAGTGTTAGGGTTAGGTATAGGGTTAGTGTTAGGATGAGGGTTTGGGTTAGGGTTAGGGTTAGGGTAGAGTTAGGTTTTGTGTTAGGCTTAGCGTTGGAGTTAGGGTTAGGGTTAGGGTTAGGGTTAGCATTTTGATGTGGGTTAGGTTTAGGGTTAGAGTTAACGTTATGCTTAGATTTAGCATTAGGATGAGGGTTAAGGTTAGGGTTAGGGTTAGGATGAGGGTTAGGGTTAGGGTAAAGGTTAGGGTTAGGGTTAAGATGAGGGTTATGGTTAAGTTCAGGGTTAGGGTTAGAGTTAGGGTTAGAATGAGGGTATGGTATAGGGTTAGAGTTAGAGTTATGGTTACGATTAGGGTTAGGTTTAGGGTTAGGGTTAGGTTTAGTGTTTAGGATAGGCCAGAGTTAGGTTTAGCATCCTGTTTATTTGTAGGATTACACTAGGGTTAAGTTTAGGGTAAGTTTTAGGGTCAGCATTTGCTGAGGTCTAGGTTTACAGTTAGTGTTTTAATAGGGTTAGGGTTATGGTTAGGGTTAGAGTTAGGGTTAGGGTTAGGTTTAGGGTTCAAGATAGGCCAGAGTTATTGTTAGGGTCCGGGTTACGATTAGAATTATGCTAGGGTTTGTGTTAGGGTTAGGGTTAGGGTTAGGGTTAGGGTTAGCGTTTTGGTGAGGGTTATGTTTAGTATTAGGGTTAGGGTTAGGTTAGGGTAGTGTTCGGTATAGGGTTAGAATGACGTTTAGGTTTATGGTTAAAATGAGGGTTAGGGTTCTGGTTTGGGTTCGGATTAGGGTTAGGGTTAGGGTTAGTGTTAGAATGAGGGTTAGTGTTAGGGTTAGGATGAGGGTTATGGTTAGAGTTAGGTTTAGGGTTAGGATTTTGGTTAGGGTTAGGATGAGGGTTAGCTCAAGGTTTAGGGTTAGGGTTAAAATGAGGGTTAGGGTGTGGGTTAAGGTTAGGGTTATGGTTATGGTTAGGGTTAGGGTTAGGGTTAGGGTTAGGGATAGGCCAGAATTAGGGTTAGCGTTAGAGTTAGGTTTATCATGAGGGTTTGGGTTAGGGTTAGGCTTAGGGTTAAAGTTAGGTTAGGGTTAGGGTTATGGTTAGGGTTAGGATTACGATTAGGGTTACAGTTAAGAAGAGGGTTAGGGTTAGAGTTAGGATTAGGGTTACGGTTAGGATTAGGATTAGGGTTAGGATCAGAGTTAGGGTTAGGTTTAGGGTTAGGGTCAGAGTTAGGGTTAGGTTTAGAGCTAGGTTTAGTGTTTGGATTAGTGTTAGGGATAGGATGAAGGTTATGGTTAGAGTTATGGTTATGGTTAGGGTTAGAGTTAGGGTTAGGGTTCAAGATAGGCCAGAGTCATTGTTAGGGTCCGGGTTTTTTTAGAATTAAGCTAGGGTCAGTGTTAGGGTTAGGGTTAGGTTTAGGTTTAGAATAAGGGTTATTGTTGGGGTTAGGTTGAGGGTTAGGGTTAGAGTTAGGGTTAGGGTTAGGGTTAGGGTTTTGGTTAGGGTTAGGGTTAGGGTTAGGATGAGGGTTTGGTTTAGGGTTGGTTAGTGTTAGAGTTAAAATGAGGGTTAGGTTTAGGGTTAGAGTTAGGGTTGGATAAGGATGAGTTTTAGGTTTAGAGTTAGGGATAGGGTTAGGGTTAGGTTACGGTAAGGTTTAGGGTTAGGGTTTCAATAGGGTTATGGTTAGGGTTAGAGATAGGGTTGGATAAGAATGAGGTTTAGCGTTAGATTTAGGGTTAGGGTTAGGGTTATGTTATGGTAAGGTTTAAGGTTAGGGTTTCAATAGGGTCAGGGTTAGGGTTATTGTTAGGGTTATGGTTAGGGCTAGGGTTAGGGTTAGGATTAGGGTTAGGATTAGGGTTCGGGTACAGGATAGGCCAGAGTTAAGGGTTGGGTCAGGGTTATGTTTAGAATGACACTAGGGTTATTGTTAGGGTTAGGGTAGATTAGTGTTAGCGTTTTGATTAGGGTTAGGGTTAGAGAAAGGGTTTGGGTTAGGGTTAGGTTAAGGTTAGGGTTAGGTTTAGTGTTAGGATGAGTTTTAGGGTTAGGGTTAGGGTTAGGCCAGAGTTAGGGTCACGGTTACGGTTAGGGTTCGGATTTGGGTTAGGGTTAGGGTTATGGTTAGGGTTAGGGTGAGGGTTAGGGTTAGGGTTAAAATGAGGAGGGTTAGCATTAAGGTTAGGGTTTGTTTAGGGTTAGGGTTAGGGTTAGTGTTATTGTTCGGTTTAGCGTTTGGATGAGGGTTAGGGTAAGGATTAAAATGAGGATTACGGTTAGGGTTAAGGTTAGGGTTAGATTAGGGTTAGGGTTAGGGTACGGGTTAAGGTTAGGGTTAAGGTTAGGATTAGAGTGAGGATTAGTGTTAGGGTTAAAATGAGGTTTGGGTTTAGGATTAAGGTTAAAGTTAAGGTTAGGTTTAGGATTAGGGATAGGCCAGAGTTAGGGTTAGTGTTAGAGTTTTGTTTATAATGAGGGTTAGGTTTAGTGTTAGGGTTAGGATGAGGTTTACGGTTAGGGTTAGGTTAGGGTTAGGGTTATGGTTAGGGATAGGGTAAGATTAGGGTTAGGGTTAGGATGAGGGTTAGGGTTAGTGTTAGGGTAGGGTTAGGGTTAGGATTCGGATTAGGGTTAGGGTTAGGTTGAGGGTTAAGTTTAGGCTTAAGGTTAGGGTTAGGTTTAATGTTAGGGATAGGGTCAGGATGAGGTTTATGGTTATGGTTAAAATGGGGGTTAGTTTTAGTGTTAGTGTTAGGGTTAGGGTTAGGTTTAGGTTAGAGTTAGGTTTAGTGTTCAGGATAGGCCAGAGTTAGGTTTAGGGTCCTGTTTATGGGTAGGATTACACTAGCGTTAAGGTTAGGTTATGTTTTAGGGTTAGCATTTTGGTGAGTGTTATGTTTAGGGTTACTCTTTCAATAGGGTTAGGGTTAGGGTTAGAGTTAAGATTAAGGTTAGGTCTAGGGATAGAGTTTGGGTTAGGGTTAGGGTTAGGGTTAGAGTTAGTGTTAGGGTTCAGGATAGGCCAGAGTTAGCTTTAGGGTCAGGGTTATGGTTAGAATTATGCTAGGGTTATTGTTAGGGTTAGGGTTAGAGTTAGGGTTGGCGTGTTGGTGAGGGTTAGGGTCAGAGTTAGGGTTAGCCTTAGGGCTAGGTTTAGTGTTAAGACTAGGGTTAGGGATAGACTGAAGTTTAGGGTTAGAGTTAGGGTTAAGGTTCAAGATAGGCCAGAGTTATTGTTAGGGTCCGGGTTATGGTTAGAATTACGGTAGGGTTATTGTTAGGGTTAGGGTTAGGGTTAGCATTTTGGTGAGATTAGGGTTAGAGTTAGGGTTAGGGTTAGGTTAGGGTTAGGTATAGGGTTAGGATGAGGTTTAGGGTTATGGTTAAAATGAGGGTTAGGGTTCAGGTTTGGGTTCGGGTTAGGCTTAGGGTTAGGGTTAGGGTTAGAATGAGGGTTAGTGTTAGCGTTAGGATTTTGGCTAGGGTTAGGGTTAGGATGAGGGTTAGTTTTAGGGTTAGGTTTAGGGTTAGGGTTAGTGTTCAGGATAGGCCAGAGGTAGGGTTAGGGTCCTGTTTTTGGGTTGGAATACTCTTGGGTTAAGGTTAGGTTAAGTTTTATGATTAGCGTTTTGGTGAGGGTTATGTTTAGGGTTAGTGATTCAATAGGGTTAGGGTTAGGGTTAGAGTTAGGGTTAGGGTTAGGGCTTGGGTTATTGTTAGTGTTAGTGTTAAGGTTAAGGATAGGCCAGAGTTAAGTCTAGCGTTAGAGTTAGGTTTAAATGAGTGTTAGGTTTATGGTTAGGGTTAGGGTTAGGGCATGGTTTAGTGTTACGAATAGGGTTAGTGTTAGGGTAGGTTTAGGGTTAGGGTTAGGGTTAGTTTTAGGGATAAAATGAGGGTTAATTTTAGGGTTAGGAGGGGGCTGGAGAGATGGCTCAGAGGTTAAGAGTGCTGGCTGTTCTTCCAAAGGTACTGAGTTCAATTCCTAGCAACCACATGGTGGCTCATAAGCACCTATATCAAGGTCTTCTGCCCTGTTCTGGTGTGCAGGCCTACAGGAAAGCAGAACACTTTGTATCTAATAAATAAAATAAAAGAAAGAAAGAAATTTGAGGGTTAGGGTTTCGGTTCGGGTTAGGGTTAGGGTTAGGGTTCAAGATAGGCTAGAGTTATTGTTAGGGTCCAGGTTATGGTTAGAATTACACTGGGGTTTTTGTTAGGGTTAGGGTAGAGTTAGGGTTATTGTTTTGGTGTGGGTTAGTGTTAGAGTTAGGGTTATGTTTGGGTTAGGTATAGGGTTAGGATGAGGTTTAGGGTTATGGTTAAAATGAGGGTTAGGGTTCGCGTTCAGTTTCGGGTTCGGGTTCGGTTTAGGGATAGGGTTATGGTTAGGGTTAGGTTTAGAAAGAAGCTTAGGGTTAGGTTGAGGATGAGGGTTTGGCTTAGAGTTAGGTTTAGGGTTAGGGTTAAGATTTTGGTTATGGTTAGGTTTAGGATGAGGGTTAGGGCTAGGATTAAGTTTAGGGTTAAAATGAGGGTTAGGGTTAGGTTTAAGGTTAGGATGAAATTTAGGGTTAGGCTTAGGGTTAGGGATAGGGTTAGGTTTAGGGTTAGGTTTATGGTTACGGTTAGGGTTATGGTTAGCGTTAAGGTTAGGGTTAGGTTAGGGTTAGTGTTAGGGTTATGGTTTCGGTTTGGGTTAGAGTTATGATGAGGGTGAGGGTTAGGGTTAAGGTTAAAATGAGAGTTAGTTTTAGGGTTAGGGTTAAGGTTAGGCTTAGGGTTAGGGTTAGGGTTAGGACTAGGCCAGAGTTAGGGTTAGCGTTAGAGTTAGGTTTATAATGAGGTTTAGGGTTAGGGTTAGGTTCAGGGTTAGGGTTACGGTTACATTAGGGTTAGGGTTATGGTTAGGGTTAGGATTAGGATTAGGGTTAGGGTTAAGATGAGTGTTAGTGTTAGAGTTAGGGTTAGGGTTTGGGTTAGGGATAGGATTAGGGTTAGGTTTAGGGTTCAGGATAGGCCAGAGATAGGGTTAGGGTCCTGTTTTGGGGTAGGATTACACTTGGGTTTAGGTTAGGTTCAGTTTTAGGATTAACGTTTGGTTGAGGGTTAGGTTTATGGTTAGGGTTAGGATTAGGGATAGAGTATACTTAGGGTTAGGGCTAGGGATAAAATGAGGGGTAGTATTACGGTTAGGGTTTGGGTTCGGGTTAGGGTCATGGTTATATTTATTGTTAAGAATAGGCAAGAGTTAGATTTAGGGTCCTGTTAATGGGTAGGATTACACCAGAATTAAGGTTAGGGTAAGTTTTAGGGTTAGCGTTCTGGTAAGGGTTAGGTTTAGGGTTAGTGTTTCAATAGGGTTAGGGTTAGGGTTAGAGTTAGGTTTAGGGTTCAGGATAGGCCAGAGTTAGCGTTAGGGTCAGGGTTATGGTTAGAATTATGCTAGGGTTAATGTTAGCGTTAGGGTTAGTGTTATGGTTAGCATTTTGGTGAGGGTTAGGGTTGGAGTTAGGGTTAGGGTTAGAGTTAGGTTAAGGTTAGGGTTAGGTTTAGGATTAGGATGAGGTTTAGGGTTAGGTTATATTTAGGTTTAGGTGTAGGGTTACTGTTTGGGTTAGGATTATGGTTAGGATTATGGTTAGTGTTAGGGTTAGGTTAGGCCAGAGTTAGGGTTAGGGTTATGGTTATCTTTAGGGTGAGCATTAGGGTTATGTTTAGGGATAAAAATCGGGTTAGTGTTAGGTTTACAATGAGGTTAAGGCTTACGGTTAGGGTTACAGTTAGGTTAGGGTTAGCGTTAAGGTTAGAGTTAGGTTAGGGTTAGGATGATTGTTACGGTTAGAGTTAGGGCTAGGGTTAGGTTTAAGATTAGGGTTAGGATTAGGTTTAGGATGAGGGTTAGGGTTAGGGTTAGGTTTAGGGTTAGAGTTAGGGTTAGCATAAGGATGAGGTTTAGGGTTAGGGTTAGGGTTAGTTTAGGGTTAGGGTTAGGTTTAGGGTTAGGGTTAGAGTTAGGTTTAGGGTTAGGGTTAGGATAAGGATGACGTTTAGGGTTACGGTTAGGTTTAGAGTTAAGGTTTGTTTAGGGTTTGGTTTAGGGTTAAGGTTAGGGTTAGGATTAGGGTTAGGTTCAGAATGAGGGTTATGTTTAGGGTTAGGGTTAGGTTTAGGGTTAGGTTTAGGGTTAAAATAAGATTAGGGTTAGGGTTATGGTTAGGTTTAGGTTCAGTGTTCAGGATAGCCCAGACGTAAGGTTAGGGTCCTGTTTTGGGGTAGGATTACACTTGGGTTTTGGTTAGGTTATGTTTTCGGATTAGCGTTTTGGTGAGGGTTAGGTTTAGGGTTAGTGATTCAATAGGGATAGGGTTAGGGATAGAGTAAGGGTTAGGGTTAGGGCTAGGGTTAGGGTTAGGGTTCAACATAAGCCAGAGTTAGGATTAGGGTCCAAGTTATGGTTAGAATTACGCTAAGATTAGTGTTAGGTTTAGGGTTAGGGTTAACGTTTGGTGAGGGTTAGGGTTAGAGTTAGGGTTAGAGTTAGTTTAGGGTTAGGGTGTGGTTTAGGGTTAGGATTAGGTTTAGGGTTATGGTTAAAATGAGGGTTAGGGTTCGGGTTCGGGTTTGGGTTAGCATTAGGGTTAGGGATTGGGTTAGAATGAGGGTTAGGGTTAGGGTTAGGTTTATGGATAAGATTAGGTTTAGGGTTAGGCTTAGGGTTAGGATGAGGGTTAGGGATAGGGTTAAGTTTAGGGTTAGGTTTAAGGTTAGGGTTAGTTTTAGGTTAGCAATTGGGTTAGCGTTAAGGTTAAGGTTTGATTAGCGTTAGGTTTAGGGTTAGGGTTATTGTTAGGTATAGCGTTTGGATGAGGGTTAGGGTTAGGGTTAAGGTTATGGATAGGGTTATGGTTAGAACTAGGGTTAGGATGAGGTTTAGGTTTAGGTTTAAAATGAGGGTTACGGTTAGTTTTAGGGTTAGTGTTAGGTTTAGGTTTCAGATGAGGGTTTGGGTTAGTTTAGGGTCAGGGCTAGGGTTAGGGTTAGGATGAGGTTTACGATTAGGGTTAAAATGAGGGTTAAGTTTCAGGACAAGGTTAGGGTTAAAGTTAGGGTTATTTTTAGGGTTGTGGTTAGAATGAGGGTTATGGTTAGGGTTAGTTTTAGGATTTCAGTTAGGGTTAGGGTTAGGGATTGGATAGGGTTAGGGTTAGGGTTAGGGTTAGGTTTAGGGTTAGGGTCAGGGTTAGGATTCAGGATAAGCCAGAGTTTGGGTTAGGGTCTGGGTTAGGCAAGAGTTAGG
>REGO01001410.1:44913-56812 GCA_010120015.1 Rhombomys opimus | reverse complement strand
GTTAGGTTTAGTTTTAGGTTTAGGGTTAGGGGTAGAGTTAGGATTATAATGAGAGTTAGGTTTAGGCTTAGGGCTAGTGTTAGGTTTAGGATGAGTGTTAGGGTTAGGATTGGGGATAGGATGAGGGTTTGGGTTAGAATCAGGGTTAGGGTTAGTGTTAAGGTTAGATTTAGGTTAAGGGTTAGGTTTATGTTTAGGGTTAGGGTTAGGTTTAGGGATAGGTTTAGGTTTAGGGTTATGGTGAGGGTTAGGGTTAGGTTTAGGGTTACAATTAGGGTTAGGATTAGGGATAGAGTTAGGGTTATGGCTAGAATGAGGGTTAGGAATAGGGTTAGGATGAGTTATAGAGTTAGGGTTAGGGTAGAGTTAGGTTTACTGTTAGGGTTAGCATTGGGGTTAGGATTAGGTTTATCGTTTTGATGAAGGTTAGGTTTAGGGTTAGGGTTAGGGGTAGAGGTAGGGTTAGAATGAGAGTTAGGTTTAGGCTTAGGGCTAATGTTAGGGTTAGGATGAGGGTTAGGGTTAGGGTTGCGGTTATGATGAGGGATAGGTTTAGCATTAGGTTTACGGTTAGAGTTAAACTTAGATTGAGTGTCAGTGTTAGGGTTAGGTTTAGCATTAGGATGAGGGTAGGGTTAGGGTTAGAGTTAGGGTTAGAATAAGGGCTAGGGATAGATTAGGGTTAGGGTTATGATGATGGTTAGGGTTAGGGTTTGGTTAGGGTTAGGGTCATGGTTCAGGATATGCCAGAGTTAGGGTTAGGGTCCGCGTTATGGTTAGAATTATGCTAGGGTTAGTATTAGGGTGAGGGTTAGGGTATGGTTAGCGTTTTGGTGAGGGTTAGTGTTAGAGTTAAGGTTAGGGTTAGGGTTAGGTTAGGGTTACTGTTAGGTTTAGGTGTAGTTTGAGGTTAAGGGTAGGGTTTAAAATGAGGGTTAGGGTTCGAGTTTGGGTTAGGGTTAAGGTTAGGGTTAGAATGAGGGTTAGGGTTAGGGTTAAAATGAGGGTTAGATTTAATTTTAGGTTTAGGGTTAGGATTAGAATCAGGGTTAGGTTTAGAATGAGGTTTAGGGTTAGAATGAGGGTTAGGGTTATTTAGGGTTAGGTTTATGGTCAGGATTAGGGTGAGGGTTAGGTTTCAGGTTTGGGTTTGGGTTAGGTTTAGGTTTAGGTTTAGCATTCGGATGAGGGTTAGGGTTAGGCCAGAGTTAGGGTTAGGGTTAAGGTTAGGATTAGGGTTAAAATGAGGGTTAGGGTTAGGGTTAGGTTTAGTGTTTTAATAAGGTTTAGGTTTAGCGTTATGGTTAGGATTAGGTTAGGGTTAGGATTAGGGTTATGGTTATGGTTAGGGTTAGGGTTTGGGTTAGGTTTAGGGTTAGGTCAGAGTTAGGGTTAGGGTTAAAATGAGGGTTAGGGTTAGGGTTAGTGTTAGGGTTAGGGTTAGGGTTAGGGTTAAAATGAGGATTAGATTTAATTTTAGGTTTAGGGTTAGGATTAGAATCAGGGTTAAGTTTAAAATGAGGTTCAGGGTTAGAATGAGGGTTAGGGTTAGAGTTAGGGTTAGGATTAGGGTCAGGATTAGGGTTAGGGTTAGGTTTAGGGTGAGGGTTAGGTTTCCGGTTCGGGTTTGGGTTACGGTTAGGTGTAGGTTTAGGTTTAGCGTTTGGATGAGGGTTAGGGTTAGGCCAGAGTTAGGGTTAGTGTTATGGTTAGGGTTAGGGTTGAAATGAGGGTTAGGGTTAGGTTTAGGGTTATGGTTATCGTTAGGGTTAGGGTTTGGGTTAGGGTTAGGCTTAGGTCAGAGTTAGGGTTAGGGTTAGGGTTCAGGTTAGCGTTTGGGTTAGGGTTACGATTATGGTTAGGGTTGGGTGAGGGTTAGGTTTAGGGTTAAAATGAGGGTTAGGGTTAGGTTTAATGTTAGGGTTAGGGTTAGGGTTAGGGTTAGGGATAGGCCAGAGTTAGGGTTAGCGTTAGTGTTAGGTTTCTAATGAGGGTTAGTGTTAGGGTTAGGGTTTGGTGAGGTTTACGGTTATGGTTAGGGTTAGGGTTAAAGTTAGGGTTAGCATTAGGTTTGGTTTCGTGTTAGCGTTAAGGTTAGGGTTAGTTTAGGGTTAGGTTGGGGTTATGGTTAGGGTTAGGGTCAGGTTCAGGTTTAGGCCAGAGTCAGGGTTAGAAGGTTAGGGTTAGGGTAGGGTCAGGGTCAGGTTCAGGGTTAGGTTTAGGGTTAGGTTTAGGGGTAGGCTAGGCTTAGGGTTAAGGTTAGGATTAGGATGAGGTTTAGGTTTAGGGTTAAATGAGGATTAGGGTTAGGTTAGGGTTAGGGTTAGTGTTAGGGTTTCGGTTCGAATGAAAGTTAGGTTTAAGTTAGCGTTAGGGTTAGGGTTAGGGTTAGGGCTAGGGTTAGGGTTAGGGTTAGAATTCAGCATAGGCCAGAGTTAGGATTAGGTTCCATGTTGTGGTTAGAATTATGCTAGGGTTAGTGTTAGTGTTAGGGTTAGTGTTAGTGTTAGTGTTAGTGTTAGTGTTAGGGTTAGGGTTAGGGTGAGGGTTAGGTTTAGGGTTAGGGTTAAATTGAGGGTTAGGGTACGGTTTGTGTTCGGGTTCGGGTTAGGGTTAGGGTTAGAATGAGGGTTAGGGTTAGGATTAGGTTTAGGATAAGGGTTAGGTTTAGGGATAGGGTTAGGGTTAAAATGAGGGTTATGGTTAGTGTTAGGGGTAGGGTTATGGTTAAGTTTTGGTTTAGGTTTAGGATAAGGGTTAGGGTTAGTGTTAGGGTTAGGTATGGGTTTAGGGTTAGGTTAGGCCAAAGTTAGGGTTAGGGTTATGGTTAGGGTTACAGTTAGGACAAAGTTAGGTTTAGGGGTAGGGTTAGGGTTTGGGTTAGGGTTAGGTTTTGGGTTAGGTTATGTTTAGGGACACGGTTAGGGTTAGGGTTAGGTTTAGCGTTTGAAGGAGGGTTAGGGTTAGGACAGAGTTAGGGTTAGGGTTAGGGTTAGGGTTAGGGTTAGGGTTATGATTAGGTTTAGGGTGAGGGTTAGGGTTACGGTTAAAATGATGGTTAGGGTTAGGGTTAAATTTAGGGTTAGGGTTAGGGTTAGTGTTAGGGTTAGGGATTGGGTTAGGGTTAGGATGAGGTTTAGGGTTAGAGTTAGGGTTAGGATTAAGTTTAGTGTCATAGTTAGGGTTAGTGTTAGGGCTAGGTTGAGTGTTAGGATTAGGGTTAGGGTTAGGATTAGGGTTAGGGTTAGGGTTAGGGTTAGGGTTAGGGTTATGGTTCAAGATAGGCCAGAGTTTTGTTAGGGTCCGGGTTATGGTTATGCTAGGGTTAGGGTTAGGGTTAGGGTTAGGGTTAGGGTTAGGGTTAGGGTTAGGTTTAGAATTAGGTTTAGTGTTAGGGTCAGAGTTAGGGTTAGGGTTAGGGCTAGGTTTAGTGTTAGTATTAGGGTTAGGGTTACATTGAGGGTTAGGGTTAGAATTAGGGTTAGGGTTAGGGTTAGGGTTATGGTTTAAGATAGGACAGATTTATTGTTAGGGTCCGGGTTATGTTTAGAATTACGCTAGGGTTAGTGTTAGAGTTAGGGTTAAGGTTAGGGTTAGCGTTTTGGTGAGGGTTAGGGTTAGAGTTAGGGTTAATGTTAGGTTAGGTTAGGGAGTTAGGGTTTGGGTTAGGGTTAGGCCAGAGTTAGTGTTAGGGTTACAGTTAGGTTTAGGTTTAGGGTTTGGGTTAGATTTAGGGTTATGGTTAGGGTTAGGGAGAGAGTTAGGTTTAGGGTTAAGGTTAAAATGAGGGTTAGGTTTAGAGTTAGGTTTAGGATGAGGTTTAGGCTTAAGGTTAGGGTTAGGATTAGGGTTAGGTTTAGGGTTAGCGTTAAGGTAGGGTTAGGTTAGGGTTAGGATTAGGATTAGGGTAAAAGTTAGGGCTACCGTTAGGGTTATGATTAGGGTTAGTGATAGGTTTACAATGAGGGTTAGTGTTAGGTTTAGGATTAGGGTTATGTTTAGAGTTAGGGTTAGCATAAGGATGAGGTTTAGGTTTAGGTTTAGATTTAGGGTTAGGTTTAGGTTAAGGTTAGGTTTAGGGTTAGGGTTAGGGTTAGGGTTAGGGTTAGAGTTAGGATAAGGATGAGGGTTAGGTTTAGGCTTATTGCTAGTGTTAGGTCTAGGATGAGGGTTAGGGTTAGGGTTGCTGTTAGGGTTAGTATGAGGGTTAGGGGTAGGGTTAGAGTTAGGGTTAAAATGAGGGTTAGATTTAATCTTAGGTTTAGGGTTAGGATTAGAATCAGTGTTAGGTTTAGAATGAGGTTTAGGGTTAGAATGAGGGTTAGGGTTAGAGTTAGGTTTAGGGTTAGTGTCAGTATTAAGGTTAGGGTTAGGTTTAGGTTGAAGGTTAGGTTTTCGGTTCGGGTTTGAGTTAGTGTTAGGGTTAGGTTTAGGTTTAGAGTTCGGATGAGGGTTACGGTTAGGCCAGAGTTAGGGTAAGGGTTAGGGTTTGGGTAACGGTTAGGGTTTGCGTTAGGGTTAGTGTTATGGTTAGGGTTAGGGTGAGGTTTAGGGTTAGGGTTAGGGATAGGGTTAGGATGAGGTTTAGGTTTAGCGTTATGGTTAGGGTTAAGTTAACGTTAGGTTTAGGGTTAAGGTTATGGTTACGGTTAAGGTTTGGGTTAGGGTTAGGTCAGAGTTAGGGTTAATGTTAGGGTTTAGGTTAGCGTTTCGGTTAGGGTTACAATTACGGTTAGGGTTCGGTGAGGGTTAGGGTTAGGGTTAAAATGAGGGTTAGGGTTACAGTTAAGGTTAGGGTTAGGGTTAGGGATAGGCCAGAGTTAGGGTTAGCATTAGTTTTAGGTTTCTAATGAGGGTTAGTGTAAGGGTTAGGTTTAGGATGAGGTTTACAGTTACCGTTAGAGTTAGGGTTAAAGTTAGGGTTAGCCTTAGGTTACGGTCACTGTTAGCGTTAAGGTTGGGGTTAGTTTAGGTTTAGGTTGAAGTTAGGGTTAGGGTTAGGGTCAGGGTCAGGGTTAGGCCAGATTTAGGGTTAGAAGGTTAAGGTTAGGGTAGGGTCAGGGTCAGGTTCAGGGTTAGGTTTAGGGTTAGGGTTAGCGTTTGGATGAGTGTTAGGGTTAGGGTTAGGTTTCCATTTAGGTTTAGGGGTAGGCTAGGGTTAGGGTTAGGGTTAGGGTTAGAGTTAGGATAAGGATGAGGGTTAGGGTTAGGGTTAGGTTAGGGTTAGGTTTAGGGTTAGGGTTAGGTTTGAGGTTTAGGGTTAGGGTTAAGGTTCAAGATAGGCCAGATTTATTCTTAGGGTCCGGGTTATGTTTATAATTACGCCAGGGTTAGTGTTACAGTTAGGGTTAAGGTTAGGGTTAGCGTTTTGGTCAGGGTTAGGTTTAGAGTTAGGGTTAGGGTTAGGGTTAGGTTAGGTTTAGGTTTAGGGTTAGGGTTAGGGTTAGGGTTAGGGTTAGGGTTAGGCCAGAGTTACGATTAGGTTTAGGGTTAGGGTTTGGATTAGGGTTAGGCCAAATTTAGGGTTAAGGTTAGGGTTAGGGTTAGGGTTAGGGTTAGGGTTAGGGTTAGTTTTAGGGTTAGGGTTAGGGTTAGGGTTAGGGTTAGAGTTAGGATAAGGATGAGGGTTAGGGTTAGGGTTTAGGATAGGCCAGAGTTATGGTTAGGGTCCTGTTTATGGGTAGGATTACACCAGGTTTAAGGTTAGTGTAAGTTTTAGTGTTAGCATTGGTGAGGGTTAGGTTTAGGGGTAGCGTTTCCAAAGGGTTAGGGTTAGGGTTAGAGTTATGGTTAGGCTTAGGGTTAGGGTTTGGGTTAGGGTTAGGTTTATGGTTGGGTTAGGTTTATGGTTAGGGTTAGGGTTAGGGTAAGGGTTAGGGTTAGGGTTACAGTCCAAGAGAGGCCAGAGTTAGGGTTAGTGTCCGGGTTATGGTTAGAATTACACTAGGGTTAGTGTTAGTGTTAATGTTAGGGTTAGGGTTAGCGTTTTAGTGAGGGTTAGGGTTAGAGGTCGGGTTTGGGTTAGGGTTAAGATTAAGGTTAGGGTTAGGGTTAGAGTTAGTGTTTTGTTTAGAGTTAGCTTTAGAATGAGGGTTAGGGTTTGGGGTACAGTTAGGTTTAGGGTTAGTGTTCAGGATAGGCCAGAGTTAGGTTTAGGGTCCTGATTATGGATAGTATTACACTAGGGTTAGGTTTAGGGTTACGATGAGGTTTAGACTTATGGATAAAATGAGGGTTAGGGTTCGGTTTGGGTTAGGGTTAGTGTTAAGGTTAGGGATAGTGTTAGAATGAGGGTTAGGGTTAGAGTTATGGTTAGGGTTAGTGTTAGGATTATGGTTAGGGTTAGGGTTAGGGTTAGGATGAGGGTTAGGGTTAGAGTTAGGGCTAGGGTTATTGTTAAGATTAGGGTTAGGGTTCGGGATAGGATGAGGGTTAGGGTTAGGGTTAGGATGAGGGTTAGGTTGGTTTTAGTGTTCAGTATAGGCTAGAGTTAAGGTTAGGATCTTTTTTATGCATAGGATTACACTAGCGTTAAGGTTAGTGTAACTTTTAGGGTTAGCGTTTTGGTGAGTGTTAGGTTTAGGGTTAGTGTTTCATTAGGGTTATGGTTAGGGTTAGAGTTCGGGTTAGGGTTAGGGTTAGGATTATGGTTAGGGTTAGGGTTAGGATGATAGTTAGGGCTAGGTTTAGGGTTAGGGTTAAAATGAGGGTTACGGTTAGGGTTAGGATGAGGTTTGGGGTTAGGCTTATGGTTAGGATGATGGTTAGGGTTAGTATTGGTTTAGGGATAGAGTTAGGGTAGGGGTTAGCGTTAAGGTTGGGGTTAGGTTAGGGTTAGAGTTAGGGATATGGTTAGGGTTATGGTCAGGTTTAGTGTTAGTTTTAGCGTTTGGATTAGGGTTAGGGTTAGGCCAGAGTTAAGGTTAGGGTTAGGCTTAGGGTTAAGGTTAGGATGAGGTTTAGGTTTAGGGTTAAAATGAGGGTTAGGGTTAGGTTTCGGGTGAGGGTTAGGGTTAGGGTTAGTGTTAGGGTTAGGGTTCGGTTGAGGGTTAGTATTAGGTTTAACGTTGGGATTATATTCAGGGTTTGGGTTAAAATGAGGGTTAGGTTTATGGTTAGGGTTAAGGTTAGGGTTAGGGTTAGGGTTAAAAGTGGGTTAGATTTAGGGTTCGGGTTAGTCTTCAAGATAGGCCAGAGTTAGTGTTAGGGTCCTGTTTATGGGTAGAATTACACAAGGATTAAGGTTAGGGTAAGTTTTAGGGTTAGCGTTTTGGTGAGGGTTAGGTTTACGGTTAGTGTTTCAATAGGGTTAGGGTTAGGGTTATGGTTAGGATGAGGGTTAGGGTTAGAGTTAGGGTTAGCATTGGGGTTAGGATGAGGGTTAGGGTTAGAGTTAGGGTTAGGTTTAGGATGAGGGTTAGGTTTAGGTTTAGGGTTAGGGTTAGTGTTAAAATGAGGGTAGGTTTAGGATTAGGGTTAGGGTTAGGCTTAGGCAAGAGGTAGGGTTAGGGTTAGGGTTAGGTTTTGGGTTAGGGTTATGGTTAAGGTTAGTGTTATGGTTAGGTTTAGGGTTCGGTTGGGTTTAGGGTTAGGGTTAGGGTTAGGGTAAAATGAGGGTTAATTTTAGGGTTAGGGTTGGGGTTAAGTTTATGCTTAGGCTTAGGTTTAGTGTTAGGGTTCAGGTTAGGGATAGGGTTAGTGTTAGGCCAGTTTTAGGATTAGGGTTAGGGTTAGTGTTAGGGTTAGGGTTAGGATGAGGTTTAGGTTTAGGGTTAAAATGAGGGTTAGGTTAGGGTTAGATTTAGAATGAGGGTTAGCGTTATGTTAGGTTAACTTTAAGGTTAGGGCTAGGGTTAGGGTTACGTGTAATTTTAGGTTTAGGGTTAGGGTTAGGGTTCAGGATAGGACATAGTTAGGGTTAGGGTCCAAGCTATGGCTAGAATTATGCTAGGGTTAGTGTTAGGTTTAGTGTTAGGGTTAGGGTTAGGGTTAGGGTTAGGGTTAGGTTTATGGTTAGGGTTAAAATGAGTGTTAGGTTTCTGGTTCAGGTTAGGTTTAGGGTCAGTGTTAGGGTTATGGTTAGGGTTAAAATGAAGGTTGGGGTTATGTTTATGGTTAGGATGAGGGTTAGGGTTAGAGTTAGGGTTAGGGTTACGGTTAGGGTTAGGATTATGATTAAGTTTAGGGTTAAAATTAGGGTTAAATGTTAGGGTTAGGTTTTGGGTTAAGACAAGGGTTAGGGTTAGGTATAGGGTTAGGATCAGCTTTAGGGTTAGGTTTAGGGATAGTTTTAGGGTTAGGTTTACAGTTAGGATTGTTGTTAGGGTTAGGGTTAGGATTATGGATAGGCCAGCATTAGGGTTAGGGTTAGAGTTACATTTAGGGTTAGGATGAAGTTTAAGTTTAGGGTTAAAATGAGGGTTAGGGTTACTGTTAGGGTTACGGTTCAGATGAGGGTTAGGTTTAGGGTTAAGTTAGGGTTAGGGTTAGATTTAGGTTTAAAGGTAGTGTTAGAGTCAGGGTTAGGGTTAGAATGAGGGTTAGGGTTAGGTTTAGGGTTATGGTTAGGTTAGGGTTAAAGTTAGGGTTAGGATTAGATGAGAGTTAGTGTTAGAGTTAGGATTAAGGGTAGGTTTGAGGTTTGGTTCAGGGTTATGGTTAGGGTTAGGGTTAGGGTTAGGTTTAGGGTTAGGGTTTGGGTTAGGGTTAGGGTTAGGGTTAGGGTTATGTTTATGGTTAATTTGAGGGTTAGGGTTAAAATGAAGGTTAGGGTTCGGCTTAAGCTTATGATTATGTTTTGGTTTAGGTTTAGGGTTAGGATTAGGGATAGGGTTAGGTTTCGTGTTTGGATTAGGGTTGGGTTAGTGTTAGGGTTACATTAGGGTTAGGGTTAGTGTTTGTTTTAGGGTTAGGCCAGAGTTAGGGTTAGAAGGTTGGCGTTAGGCTTAGGGTTTAGGGTTAGGGTCATGGTTAGCGTTAGGTTTATGGTTAGCATTACGTTTAGCATTTGGATGAGGGTTAGGTTAGGATTAGGTTTAGGGTTAGGGTAAGGGTTAGCTTTTGGGATAGGCCAGGGTTAGGGTTAGGGTTAGGTTTAGGGTTAGGGTTTGGATTAGGATAGGATGAGGTTTAGGTTTAGGTTTAAAATTAGGGTTAGGGTTAGTTTTAGGTTTAGGGTTCAGATGAGGGTTTGGGTTAGTTTAGAGTCAGGGTTAGTGTTAGGATGAGGTTTACGGTTAGGGTTAAAATAAGGGTTAGGTTTCAGGACAGGTTTAGCGTTAAAGTTAGGGTTAGGGCTAGGGTTACATTTAGGGTTAGGTTTCAAGATAAGCCCGAGTTAGGGTTAGGGTCTGAGTTATGTTTAGAATTACGCTAGGGTTAGGGTTAGGGTTAGCGTTTTGGTGAGGGTTAGGGTTAGAGTTAGGGTTAGGGTTAGGTTAGGGTTAGGGTGTGGTTTACGGTTAAGATGAGGTTTAGTGTTATGGTTAAAATGAGGGTTAGGGTTCAGGTTCGGGTTCAGGTTAGGGTTAGGGTTAGGGATAGGGTTAGAATGAGGGTTATGGTTAGGATGAGGGTTAGGGTTAGAGTTTGGTTAGGGTTAAGGTTAAAATTAATTTTAGGGTTAGTGTTAGGATGAGGGTTAGGGCTACGGTTAGGGTTAGGGTTAAAATGAGGGTTAGGGTTAGGTTTAGGGATAGGATGAGGTTTAGGTTTAGGCTTAGGGTTAGGATGAGGGTTAGGGTTAGTTTGGGGTTAGGGATAGGGTTAGTTTTAAGGTTAGGTTTAAGGTTATGTTTAGGTTTACGTTAGCCTTTGGGTTAGTGTTAAGGTTATGGTTTGGTTAGGGTTAGGTTTAGGGTTAGGGTTATTGTTAGGTAGAGGGTTTGGATGAGGGTTAGGGTTAGGGTTAAGTTTAGGGATAGGTTAGGGTTAAGGATAGGGTTAGAGTTTGCTTTAGGGTTAGGGTTATGTTTTGGATTAGGGTGAGGATTAGGGTTAGGATTAAAATGATTTTTGGGTTAGGGTTAAGGTTACAGTTAGGGTTAGGGATAGTCCAGAGTTTGGGTTAGTATTAGAGTTAGGTTTGTAATGAGGGTTAGGATTAGAGTTAGGGTGAGGGTTTAAATGAGGTTTATGGTTAGGGTTAAGGTTAGGTTAGGGTTAGGGTTATGGTTAGGGTTAGGGTAAGGATTAGGTTTAGGTTTAGGATGAGGGTTAGGGTTAGAGTTAGGGTTAGTGTTAGGGTGAGGATTATTTTTAAGGTTAGGTTGAGGGTTAGGTTTACGGTTAGGGTTAGGGTTAGGTTAGGGTTAGGGTTAGCTTTAGTGTTCAGGATAGGCCAGAGTTAGGGCTAGGGTCCTGTTTATGGGTAGGATTACACTAGGGTTAAGGTTAGGTTAAGTTTTAGGGTTAGCGTTTTGGTGAGGATTAGTTTTAGGGTTAGGGTTAGGGTTAGGGTTAGGGTTAGTTAGGGTTAGTTTTAGGGTTAGGGTTAGTGTTTTAATTAGGTTAGGGTTAGGGTTACAGCTAGGGATAGGTTTAAGGCTAGGGTTAGAGTTAGTGTTAGAGTTAGAGTTAGGGTTCAAGATAGGCCAGAGTTAGGGTTAGGGTCAGGGTAATAGTTAGAATTATGCTAGGGTTAGTGTTAGGTTTACGGTGAGGTTTAGGGTTAGGGTTAGAATGAGGGTTAGCGTTAGGGTTAGGTTTAGCATTTGGATGAGGGTTAGGGTTAGGGTTAGGATGAAGGTTAAGGTTAGGGTTAAGGTTAGGGTTAGGTATAGGGTTAGGATGAGGTTTAAATTATGGTTAAAATGAGGGTTAGGTTTCGGGTTCGGGTTCGGGTTAGTGATAGTGTTAGTTTTAGGGATAGGGTTAGGGTTAGAAAGAAGGTTAGGGTTAGGGTGAGGATGATGGTTAGTGTTAGAGTTAGGATTCGGGTTAGGGTTAGGATATTGGTTATGGTTAGGGTTAGGATGAGGGTTAGGGCTAGGGTTAGGGTTAGGGTTAAAATGAGGGTTAGGGTTAGGGTTAGGATGAGGGTTACAGTTAGAGTTAGGGTTAGGGTTTGGATTAGGGATACAATTAGGTTTAGTGTTAGGGTTAGGATGAGTGTTAGGGTTAGTATTAGGGTTAGGGATAAAATGAAGGTTAGTTTTAGGGTTAGGGTGTGGGTTTGGGTTAGGGTAGGGTTAGGTTATGGTTACGGTTAGCGTTAAGGTTAATGTTAGGTTAGGGTTAGGATGAGGGTTAGGGTTAGAGTTAGGGCTAGGGTTAGGGTTAGGATTAGGGTTAGGATTAGGTTTAGAATGAGGGTTAGGGTTAGGTTTAGGGTTCAAGTTAGGTTTAGATTAAGGGTGAGGTTTAGGATTAGGGTTAGAGTTAGGGTTAGGTTAGGGTTATTGTTAGGGATAGGGTTAGGATTAGGGTTGGGGTTATGGTTAGGATGAATGCTAGGTTTAGGGTAACGGTTAGGTTTAAAATGTGGGTTAGGTTTAGGGTTAGGATGAGGATTAGGGGTAGGGTTAGGGTTCTGATGAGGGTTAGGGTTAGGGTTAGTTTAGGTTTAGGGTTAGGGTTACGGTTAGGATGAGGTTTATTTTTAGGGTTAAAATGGGAGTTAGTTTTAGTGTTAGGGTTAGGGTTAGGTTTAGGGTTAGAGTTATGTTTAGTGTTCAGGATAGGCCAGAGTTAGGGTTAGGGTCCTGTTTAGGAATAGGATTACACTAGGGTTAAAGTTAGGGTAACTATTAGGGTTAGCGTTTGATGAGGGTTAGGTTAAGGTTAGTGTTTCAATAGGGTTAGGCTTAGAGTTAGGGTAAGAGATAGGGTTAGGGTTAGGGCTAGGTTTATTGTTAGGATTAGGGTTAGGGTTAGGATGTGGGTTAGGGTTAGATTTAGG
>REGO01001410.1:32950-44663 GCA_010120015.1 Rhombomys opimus | reverse complement strand
GTTAGGGCTAGGTTTATTGTTAGGATTAGGGTTAGGGTTAGGATGTGGGTTAGGGTTAGATTTAGGGGTAGGATTAGTGATAGTGTTATGGTTTCAGTTAGGGTTAGGGTTACGGTTAGGGTGAGGGTGAGGGTTAAGTTTATTGTTAAAATGAGGATTAGTGTTAGGGTTAAGGTTAGGGTTAGGTTTAGGGTTAGGTATAGGCCAGAGTTAGGGTTAGGGTTAGGGTTAGGTTTAGGGTTAGGGTTATGTTTAGATTAGGGTTAGGGTTAGGGTTATGGTTAGGGTTAGAGTTAGGGTTAGCGTTTTGGTGAGGGTTAGGGTTAGATTTAGGGTTAGGTTTGGGTTAGGGTTAGGTATAGGGTTAGGATGAGCTTTAGGTTATGGTTAAAATGAGGGTTAGTGTTCGGGTTTAGGTTCGGGTTCGGGTTACGGTTAGGTTTAGAAAGAGGATTATTGTTAGGGTTAGGGTTAGGTTGAGGTTTAGCGTTAGAGTTAGGGTTAGGGTTAGGATTTTGGTTACGGTTAGGGTTATGGTCAAAGTTAAGGTTAGGGTTAGGTTAGGGTTAGGGTTATGATTTCAGTTAGGGTTAGGGTTACGGATAGGCTGAGGGTAAGGGTTAGGTTTAGGGTTAAAATGAGGGTTAGGGTTAGGGATAAGGTTAGGGTTAGGGATATGGTTAGGGTTAGGGTTAGTGATAAGCCAGAGTTATTGTTAGGGTTAGAGTGAGGTTTATAATGGGGGCTAGGGTTAGGGTTAGGGTTAGGTTTTTGGTTAGGTTAGGTTTAGGATGAGGGTTACGGTTTGAGTTAGGGTTAGGGTTAGGTTTAGGGATATGATTTCAGTTAGGGTTAAGGTTTATGGTTAGGGTTAGGGTGAGGGTTAGGGTTAGGGTTTAAATGAGGGTTAGGGTTAAGGTTAGGGTTAGGGTTAGTGTTAGGTTTAGGGTTATGGTTAGGTTAGGGTTAGGGTTAAGGTTAAGGTTCGCTTTAGGATTAGGGTTACGGTTAGGATGAGGTTTAGGGTTAGAGTTAGGGTTAGGGTTAGGGTTAGGGTTAGGATGAGTGTTAGGGTTAGTGTTAGGGTTAGAGTTAAAATGAGGGTTAGTTTTAGGGTTAATGATAGGCCAGAGTTAGAGTTAGGGTCCGGTGAATGGGAAGGATTACACTAGAGTTAAGGTTAGGGTAAGTTTTAGGATTAGCGTTTTGGTGAGAGTTAGATTTAGGGTTAGTGTTTCAATAGGTTTAGGGTTAGGGTTAGAATTAGGGTTATTGTTCAGGATAAGCCAGAGTTAGCGTTAGGGTCAGGATTATGGTTAGGGTAAGGGTTAGGATGAGGGTTAGGGTTAGTGATAGGTTTTAGGGCTAAAATGAGGGTTAGTTTTAGGGTTAGGGTTAGGGTTCGTGTTAGAGTTAGGTTTAGTGTTAAGGATAGGCCAGAGTTAGAGTTAGGTTCCTGTTAATGGGTGGGATTACACTAGAGTTAAGGATAGGGTAAGTTTTAGGGTTAGCATTTTCGTAATAGTTAGGTTTAGGGTTAGTGTTTCAATAAGGTTAGGGTTAGGGTCAGAGTTAGAGTTAGGGTTCAGGATAGGCGAGAGTTAGCGTTAGGGTCAGGGTTTTGGTTATAATTATCCTAGGGCTAGTGTTAGGGTTAGTGTTAGGGTTATGGTTAGCGTTTTGGTGAGGGTTAGGGTTAGAGTTAGGTTAAGGTTAGGGTTAGGTTTAGGTTTAGGATGAGGTTTACTCTTAGGGTTCGGTTAGGTTATGTTTAGGTTTAGGTTTAGGGTAAGGGTTAGGGTTAGGGTTAGGGTTAGGGTTAGGGTTAGGGCTAGGCTTAGGGTTAGTGTTAGGCCAGTGTTAGGGTTAGGGTTAGGGTTAGGGTTTGGGTTATGCTAGAGTTAGGGTTAGGGTCCTGATTATGGGTAGTATTACACTAGGGTTAGGTTTAGGTTTAGGTTTAGGGTTAAGGTTAAAATGAGGGTTAGGATTATGGTTAGGGTTATGGTTAGGTTTAGGTTGAGTGTTCAGGATAGGCCAGAGGTAAGGTTAGGGTCCTGTTTTGGGGTAGGACTACACTTGGGTTTTGGTTAGGTTATGTTTTCGGATTAGCGTTTTGGTGAGGGTTAGGTTTAGGGTTAGTGATTCAGTAGGGTTAGGGTTAGGGATAGAGTAGGGGTTAGGGTTATGGCTAGGGTTATATTTAGGGTTAGGTTTCAAGATAAGCCAGAGTTAGGGTTAGGGTCCGAGTTATGGTTATAATTATGCTAGGGTTAGTGTTAGGGTTAGCGTTTTGGTGAGGGTTAGGGTTAGAGTTAGGGTTAGGGTTAGGTTACGGTTAGGGTGTGGTTTACGGTTAGGATGAGGTTTAGGTTATGGTTAAAATGAGGGTTAGGTTTCGGGTTCGGGTTCGGGTTTGGGTTAGGGTTAGGGTTAGAGATAGGGTTAGAATGAGGGTTAGGGTTAGGGTTAGGTTTAGGGATAAGATGAGGTTTTGGGTTAGGCTTAGGGTTAGGATGAGGGTTAGGGTTAGGGTTAGGGTTAGGGAGTGGGTTAGGTTTAGGTTAGCTTTTGGGTTAGTATTAAGGTTAGGGTTTGGTTAGGGTTAGGTTTAGGGTTAGGGTTAGGGTTATTGTTAGGTATAGAGTTTTGATGAGGGTTAGGGTTACGGTTAAGGTTAGGGATAGGTTAGTGTTAAGGATAGGGTTAGAGTTTGCTTTAGGGTTAGGGTTATGTTTTGGATTGTGGTGAGGATTAGGGTTAGGGTTAAAATGAGGTTTGGGGTTAGGGTTAAGGTTAGGGTTAGGGTAAGGTTAAGGTTACTTTTAGGATGAGGGTTAGGGCTATAGTTAGGGTTAGTGTTAGGGTTAGGATTAGGGTTAGGTTTAGGGTTAGGTTGAGGGTTAGGTTTAGGGTTAGGGTTAGGTTTAGGTTTAGTTTTAGGTTTAGTGTTCAGGATAGGTCAGAGTTAGGGTTAGGGTCCTGTTTATGGGTAGGATTACACTAGGGTTAAGGTTTTTTAGGGTTAGCGTTTTGGTAAGGATTAGTTTTAGGGTTAGTGTTTTAATTAGGTTAGGGTTAGGGTTAGAGTTAGGGATAGGGTTAAGGCTAGGGTTAGTGTTAGGGTTAGAGTTAGGGTTACGGTTCATGATAGGCCAGAGTTAGCGTTAGGGTCATGATTATGGTTAGAATTATGCTAGGGTTAGTGTTAGGGTAAGGGTTAGGGATATGTTTAACGTTTTGGTGAGTGTTAGGGTTAGAGTTATGGTTAGGGTTACAGTTAGGTTAAGGTTAGTATTAGGTTTAGGAGTAGGATGAGGTTTAGGGTTAGGGTTAGGTCAGATTTAGGTATAGGTTTAGGGTTAGGGTTAGAGTTAGGATTATGGTTGGCGTTATGGTTAGGCCAATGTTAGGGTTAGGGTTAGGGTTAGGGTTTGGGATAGGGTTAGGCCAGAGTTAGGGTTAGGTTTAGGGTTAGGGTTTGGGTTAGGGTTAGGATTAGGGTTAGGGTTAGGGTGATTTTAGGGTTAAGGTTAGGGTTAAAATGAGGGTTAGGGTTAGGTGTAGGATGAGGTTTAGGCTTAGGGTTAGGGTTAGGTTTAGGTTAAGGTTAGCGTTAAGGTAAGATTTAGGTTAGGGTTAGGATGATTGTTAGGGTTAGAGTGAGGGCTAGGGTTAGGGTTAAGATTAGGGTTAGGTTTAGGTTTAGGATGAGGGTTAGGGTTAGGGTTATTTTTAGGGTTAGAGTTAGGGTTAGCATAATGATGAGGTTTAGGGTTAGGGTTAGGTTTAGGGTTAGGTTTAGGATTAGTTTAGATTTAGGTTTAGAGTTAGGGTTAGGTTTAGAATGAGGGTTAGGTGTAGGGTTAGGTTTAGGGTTATGGTTAAAATGAGGGTTAGGATTAGTGTTAGGGTTATGTTTAGTTTTAGGTTTAGTGTTCTGGTTTGGCCAGATGTAGGGTTAGGGTCCTGTTTTGGGGTAGGATTACACTTGGGTTTAGGTTAGGTTATGTTTTAGGATTAGCGTTTTGGTGAGGGTTAGGTTTAGGGTTAGTGATTCAATAGGGTTAGGGTTAGGGATAGAGTAAGGGTTAGGATTAGGGCTAGGGTTAGGGTTAGGGTTAAGGTTAGGGTTAGGTTTAGGGTTAAAGATAAGCCAGAGTTAGGGTTAGGGTCCGAGTTTTGGTTAGAATTACGCTAGGGTTAGTGTTAGGGTTAGGATTAGGGTTAGCGTTTTGGTGAGGGTTAGGATTAAAGTTATTGTTAGTTTAGGGTTATGGTTAGGTGTAGGGTTAAGATGAGGTTTAGGGTTATGGTTAAAATGAGAGTTAGGGTTCGTGTTCGGTTTCGGGTTACGGTAAGGTTTAGGGATATGGTTAGAATGGGGGTTAGGGTTAGGATGAGGGTTAGGGTTAGGTTTAGGGTTAAGATGAGTGTTAGTGGTAGGGTTAGGGTTAGAATGAGGGTTAGGGTTAGAGTTAGGGTTAAGGTTCAGTTGAGAGTTAGGTTAGAGTTAGTTTAGGTTTAGGGTTAGGGTTAGGAAGAGGTTTATGGTCAAGGTTAAAATGGGGGTTAGTTTTAGAGGTTTGTTTAGGGATAGGGTTAGGTTTAGGGTTAGAGTTAGGTTTAGTGTTCAGGATAGGCCAGAGTTAGGGTTAGGGTCCTGTTTATGAGTAGGATTACTCTAGGGTTAAGGTTAGGGTACATTTTAGGGTTAGCGTTTGATGAGGGTTAGGTTTATGGTTAGTGTTTCAATAGGATTAGGGTTAGGGATACAGTCAGAGTTAGGGTTAGGACTATGTTTAGTGTTAGGATTAGGTTTAGGGTAAGGATGAGTGTTAGGGTTAGAGTTAGGTTTATGTTTAGGTTAGGGTTAGGATTAGGTATAGAGTTAGGATGAGGTTTAGGGTTATGGTTAAAATGAGGGTTAGGGTTCTGGTTCTGGTTCGGGTTGGGGTTAGGGTTAGAATGAGGGTTAGGGTTAGGGTTAGGATGGGGGTTAGTGTTAGAGTTAGTGTTAGGGTTAGGGTTAGGATTTTGGTTAGGTTTTGTGTTAGGATGAGGTTTAGGGCTAGGGTTAGGCTTAGGGTTAGGATTAGGGTTAGGTTTAGGATTAGCGTTAGTGTTTGGGTTAAAATGAGGGTTAGGATTAGGGTTATGGTTAGGGTTAGGGGTACATTAGGGCAAGGGTTAGGTTTAGTGTGCAGGATAGGCCAGAGTTATGGTTAGGGTCCTGCTTATGAGTAGGATTACACCAGGGTTAAGGTTAGTGTATGTTTTAGGGTTAGCGTTTTGGTGAGGGTTAGGTTTAGGGATAGTGTTCCAATAGGGTTAGGGTTAGGGTTAGGGTTAGGGTTAGGGTTAGGGTTAGGGTTAGGGTAAGGGTTAGGGTTACGGTTAGGGTCCAAGATATGCCGGAGTTAGGGTTAGTGTCCGCTTTATGGTTAGAATTACGCTAGGGTTACTGTTAGGGTTAGGGTTAGTGTTTTGGTGAGGGTTAGGGTTAGATGTAGGGTTAGGGTTAGGGTTACGATTAGGGTTAGGGTTAGGGTTAGGGTTAGAGTTAGGGTTATGTTTAGAGTTAGCTTTAGAATTAGGGTTAGGGGTAGGGTTAGAGTTAGGGTTAGGTTAGTGTTCAGGATAGGCCAGAGTTAAGGTTACGGTCTTGTATATGGGTAAGATTACACTGGGGTTAGTTTAGGGTTAGGATGAGGTTTAGACTTATGTTTAAAATGAGGGTTAGGGTTCGGTCCAGGTTAGGGTTAGTGTTAGGGTTAGGGATAGGGTTAGAATGAGGGTTAGGGTTAGAGTCAGGGTTAGGGTTAGGGTTATGGTTAGGGTTAGGGTTAGGATGATGTTTAGAGCTAGGGTTAGGGTTAGGGTTAAAATGAGGGTTAGGGTTAGGGTTAGGATGAGGTTTGGGGTTAGGCTTAGGGTTAGGATGATGGTTAGGTTTACAGTTAGGGTTAGGGTTGGGGTTAGCATTCAGGTTAGGGTTAGGTTATGGTTAGGCTTAGGGATATGGGTAGGGTTAAGTTTAGGGTTAGGTTTAGCGTTTGGATGACGTTAGAGTTAGGCCAGAGTTAAGGTTAGGGTTAGGGTTAAGGTTAGGATGAGGTTTAGGTTTAGGGTTAAAATGAGGGTTAGGGTTAGGGTTACCGTTAGGGTTAGGTTTCAGGTGAGGGTTAAGGTTAGGGTTAGGTTAGGGTTAGGGTTACCGTTCGGTTGAGGGTTAGTGTTAGGATTAACGTTTTGATTATAGTCAGGGTTTAGGTTAAAATGAGGGTTAGGTTTATGGTTAGGGTTAGGGTTAAATGAGGGTTAGTTTTAGGGTTGGGGGTTAGTGTTCAGGATAGGCCACAGTTAGGGTTAGGGTCCTGTTTATGGGTAGAATTACACAAGGAATAAGGTTAGGGTAAGTTTTAGGGTTAGCGTTTGGTGAGGGTTAGGGTTATGGTTAGGATGAGGGTTAGGGTTAGAGTTAGTTTTAGCGTTAGGGTTAAGATGAGCGTTAGGGTTAGAGTTAGGGTTAGGTTTAGGATTAGGGTTGGGTTTAGGTTTAGGTTTAGGGTTAAGGTTAGTGTTAAAATGAGGTTAGGGTTAGGATTAGGGTTAGGGTTAGGCTTAGGCTTAGGCAAGAGTTAGGGTTAGGTTTAGAGTTAGAGTTACGGTTAGGTTTTGGGTTAGGGTTAGTGTTAAGGTTAGTGTTAAGATTAGGTTTAGGGTTTGGTTGGGTTTAGGGTTAGGGTTAGGATAAAATGAGGGTTAATTTGAGGGTTAGTGTTCGGGTTATGTTTATGGTTAGGGTTAGGTTTAGTGTTAGGTTTAGGGTTAGAGATAGGGTTAGGCTTAGTCCAGGGTTAGGTTTAGGGTTAGGGTTAGGATGAGGTTTATGTTTAGTGTTAATATGAGGGTTAGGGTTAGGGTTAGAATGAGGGTTAGGGTTCGGATGAGGGTTAAGTTTAGGGTTGGGCTTGAGGTTATAGTTAGGTTTAGGCGGGAGTTAGGTTTAGGGTTATGCTTAGTGTTAGGGTGAGGTTTTGGGTCAACTTACGGTTAAGGTTAGGGTTAGGGTTAGAGTTAGTTTTACAGTTAGGGTTAATGTTAGGTTATGTTTAGGTTTAGGGTTAGGGTTAGGTTTAGGGTTAGGGTTAGGTTAGGTTTAGGGTTAGGGTTAGGGTTAGGGTTAGGATTACTGTTAGGGTTAGGATTAGGGATAGGCCAGGGTTAAGGTTAGTGTTAGTGTTAAGTTTAGGGTTAGAATAAAGTTTTTGTTTAGGGTTAAAATGAGGGTTAGGGTTAGGGTTAGAATGAGGGTTAGGATTACTGTTAGGGTTAGGCGTTCTGATGAGGGTTAGGTTTAGTGTTGGGGTTAAGGTTATAGTTAAGTTTAGGTGGGAGTTAGGTTTAGGGTTATACTTAGGGTTTGGGTTAGGTTTGGGATCAATTTACGGTTAGGGTTAGGGTTAGTGTTACAGTTAGGGTTAGGGTTAGGTTAAGTTTAGGGTTAGGGTTAGGGTTAGAATTAGGATTAGGGTTAGGGTTAGGTTTAGGGTTATGTTAGGGTTAGGGTTAGCGTTAAGGGTAGGGTTAGGTTAGGGTTAGGGTTAATGTTAGGGTTAGGGTTAGTTTTAGGGTTAGGGTTAGGGTTAGGATTAGGGTTAGGGTTAGGGTTAGTTTGCGGGTTAGGGTTAGAGTTGGTGTTAAAATTGGGGTTAGGTTTAAGGTTAGGGTTATGTTTAGGTTTACGGTTATGGTTATGGTTAGGATTAGATATATGGTTAGGTTTCTGGTTTGGGTTAGGTTTGCGTTAGTGTTAGGGTTAGGGTTAGTGTTTCTTTCAGGGTTAGGCCAGAGTTACGGTTATCATTAGTGTTAGGTTTATACTGAGGGTTAGGGTTAGCATTAGGGTTAGCGTTAGGATGAATTTTATGTTTACGGTTAGGGTTAGGATTAGGGTTAGGTTAGGGTTAAGGTTAGCGTCAAGGTTAGGGTTAGGTTACGGTTAGGGTTAGTGTTAGGGTTAAGGTTAGGGTTAGGGTTAGGCCAGAGTTAGGGTTAGAAGGTTGGGGTTAGGCTTAGGGTTTAGGGTTAGTGTCAGCATTAGGGTTAGCCTTAGGTTTAGCATTTGGATGAGGGTTAGGTTAGGGTTAGGTTTAGGTTTAGGGTAAGGGTTAGGATTAGAGTTAGGATGAGTTTTAGGTTTAGGTTTAAAATAAGGGTTAGGGTTAGGGTTAGTGTTAGGTTTAGGGTTCAGATGAGGGTTTGGGTTAGTTTAGGGTCAGGGCTAGGGTTAGGGTTAGGATGAGGTTTACGGTTCGGGTTAAAGTGAGGGTTAAGTTTCAGGACAAGGTTAGCGTTAAAGTTAGGGTTATTTTTAGGGTTGTGGTTAGAATGAGGGTTATGGTTAGGGTTAGTTTTAGGATTTTGGTTAGGGTTAGGGTTAGGGATTGGATAGGGTCAGGGTTAGGGTTAGGGTTAGGGTTAGGATTCAGGATAGGCCAGAGTTAGGGTTAGGGTCCGGGTTAGGCAAGAGTTAGGGTTAGGGTTAGGGTTAGGGTTAGGGTTAGTGTTTGGGTTAGGGTTACGGTTAGGGTTAGCAGTTTGGTGATGGTTAGGTTTAGAGTTAGGGTAAGGATTAAGTTTAGGTTAGGGTTAGGGTTAGGTTTAGGATGAGGTTTAGGATTAGGGTTAAAATGAGGTTTAGGGTTCGAGTTCTGTTTAGGGTTATGGTTAGGGTTGGGTTAGAGTAAGGGTTAGAATGAGGGTTAGGGTTAGGGTTAGGATGAGGGTTAAGGTTAGAGTTAGGGTTAGCTTTACGTTTCAGGATAGGCCAGAGTTAGGGTTAGGGTACTGTTTATTTGTAGAATTACACAAGGATTAACGTTAGGGTAACTTTTAGGGTTAGTGTTTTGGTGAGGGTTAGGTTTAGGGTTAGTGTTTCAATAGGGTTAGGGTTAGGGTTATGGTTACGATGAGGGTTAAGGTTAGGGTTAAGGTTAGGTTTATGTTTAGGTTTAGGGTTAGGTTTAGGGTTAAGATTAGGGTTATGGTTAGGTTTCTGGTTTGGGTTAGGGTTGAGTTAGTGTTAGGGTTAGGTTTAGGGTTAGGGTTAGTGTTTGTTTCAGGGTTAGGCCAGAGTTAGGGTTAGCATTTGAGTTAGGTTTATAATGAGGGTTATGGTTACCATTAGGGTTAGCATTAGGATGACTTTTACGGTTAGGGTTAGGGTTAGGATTAGGTTTAGGGTTAGGGTTAGGCCAGAGTTAGGGTTAGAAGGTTGGGGTTAGGCTTAGGGTTTAGGGTTAGGGTCAGGGTTGGTGTTAGCCTTAGGTTTAGCGTTTGGATGAGGGTTAGGTTAGGGTTAGATTTCGGGTTAGGGTAACTTTTAGGTTTTGGGATAGGCCAGGGTTAGGGTTAGGGTTAGGGTTAGGGTTAGGGCTAGGACTAGGGCTAGGACTAGGGTTAGGATGAGGTTTAGGTTTAGGTTTAAAATGAGGGTTTGTGTTAGAGTTAGGGTTAGGGTTAGTTTCAGGATTAGGGTTAGGGTTAGGTTTAGTGTTCAGGATAGGCCAGAGTTAGGTTTAGGGTCCTGTTTATGGGTAGGATTACACTAGGGTTAAGGTTAGTGTAAGTTTTAGGGTTAGCGTTTTGGTGAGGGTTAGGTTTAAGGTTATTGTTTCAATAGGGTTAGGATTAGGGTTAGAGTTAGGGTTAGGGCTAGGGTTAGGGTTAAGGTTAGAGTTAAGGATAGGCCAGAGTTAAGGTTAGGGTCCAGAGTATAGTTAGAATTACACCATTGTTAGTGTTAGGATTAGGGTTAGGTTTAGGATTAGGATGAGATTCAGGGTTAGAGTTATATTTAGGGTTAGGATTAGGGTAATGGTTAGGGTTAGGATGAGGTTTAGGGTTAGGGTTATGTTTAGGGTTACTGTTTGTGTAAGGATTAGTCTTAGGTTTAGAGTTAGGGTTAGGTTTAGGGTCAGGATTAAGGTTAGGGTTAGGTTTTGGTTGAAAGTTAGGGTTAGGGCTAGGTTTAGGGTTAGGGTTGGGGTTAGGGTTAGGTTTAGGATGAGGGTTAGGTTTAGGATAAGGTTTAAGGTTAGGGTTAGGGTTAGGTTTAGGTTTAGTTTAGGGTCAGGGTTTTGGTTATGGTTAAGGTTAGGGTTAGGGTTAGGATTAACGTTTGTTTAAGGATGAGTTAGGATTAGTGTTAGGGTTAGGTTTAGGGTCATGATTAGCGTTAGGGTTAGGTTTTGGTTGAAAGTTAGGGTTAGGGTTAGTTTTTGGTTGAAAGTTAGGGTTAGGGTTAGGGGTAGGGTTAAAATATGGGTTAGTTTTACAGTTAGGGTTAGGTTTAGGACTAGGGTTAGGGTTAGTGTTAAGGTTAAGTTTCAGGATAGGCCAGAGTGAGGGTTAGGATCCGGGTTAGGGTTAGATTTACGCTAGGGTTAGTGTTAGGGTTAGGGTTAGGTTAAGGTTAGGTTTAGGGTAAGGATGAAGTTCAAGGTTATAGTTAAATTGAAGGTTAGGGTTCAGGTTTGGGTTCGGGTTTGGGTTAGGGTTAGGGTTAGTGTTAGAATGAGGGTTAGGTTAGGATTAGGTTTAGGATGAGGGTTAGGGTTAGAGTTAGTGTTAGGGTTAGGGTTAGGATGAGGGTTAGGGTTAGGGTTATGTTTAGGGTTAGGGTTTGGATAAGGGTTAGGGTTAGAGTTAGGGTTAGGGTTAAGGTTAGGGTTAGGGTTAGGGTTATGGTTAAAATGAGGGTTAGTTTTCGGGTTAGGGTTAGGTTTAGAGTTAGGGTTAGGTTTAGTGTTCAGGATAGGCCTGAGTTAGGGTTAGGGTCCTATTTATGGGTAGAATTACACTAGGGTTAAGGATAGGGTAAGTTTTAGTGTTAGCGTTTTGGTGAGGGTTATGTTTAGGGTTAGTGTTTCAATAGGGTTAGGGTTACGGTTAGGGCTAGGGTTAGGGTTAGGGTTAAAGTTAGGTTAGGGTTGGGGTTAGGGTTAGGGTTAGGGCTAGGGTTAGGGTTAGGGTTAGGGTTAGCGTTAGGTTAGGGTTAGTGTTAGCGTTAAGGTTAGGGTTAGGTTAGGGTTAGGTTGGGATTAGGGTTAGGGTCAGGGTCAGGGTTAGGGTTAGGGTTAGGATTAGGGTTAAAATGAGGGTTAGTTTTAGGGTTAGGGTTAGGTTTAGAGTTAGGGTTAGGTTTAGTGTTCAGGATAGGCCAGAGTTAGGGTTAGGGTCCTATTTATGTGTTGAATTATACTAGGTTTAAGGATAGGGTAAGTTTTAGTGTTAGCGTTTTGGTGAGGGTTAGGTTTAGGGTTAGTGTTTTAATAAGGTTAGGGTTAGGGTTAGGGCTAGGGTTAGGGTTATGGTGAAATTGAGAGTTAGGGTTCGGGTTTAGGTTCAGATTCGGGTTAGGTTTAGGTTTAGGTTTAGGTTTAGGTTTAGAATGAGGTTCAGGGTTAGGATCAGGGTTAGTGTTAGAGTTAGGGTTAAGATTATAGTTATGGTTATGATTAGGATGAGTGATAGGGTTAGGGTTAAGGTTAGGTTTAAAATGAGTGTTAGGGTTAGGTTTAGGGTTCGGGTTAGGGTTAAAATGAGGGTTAGTTTTAGGGTTAGGGTTAGGTTTAGAGTTAGGGTTAGGTTTAGTGTTCAGGATAGGCCTGAGTTAGGGTTAGGGTCCTATTTATGGGTAGAATTA
>REGO01001410.1:21585-32940 GCA_010120015.1 Rhombomys opimus | reverse complement strand
GTTTTAGGGTTAGGGTTAGGTTTAGAGTTAGGGTTAGGTTTAGTGTTCAGGATAGGCCTGAGTTAGGGTTAGGGTCCTATTTATGGGTAGAATTATACTAGGTTTAAGGATAGGATAAGTTTTAGTTTTAGCGAATTGGTGAGGGTTAGGTTTAGGGTTAGTGTTTCAATAAGGTTAGGGTTAGGGTTAGGGCTAGGCTTAGGGTTAGGGTTAAAGTTAGGTTAGGGTTGGGGTTAGGTTTAGGGTTAGGACGAGGTTTAGGGTTATGGTGAAATTGAGGGTTAGGGTTCGGGTTTGGGTTCAAATTCGGGTTAGGTTTAGGTTTAGGTTTAGGTTTAGAATGAGGTTTAGAGTTAGGATCAGGGTTACGATGAGGGTTAGTGTTAGAGTTAGGGTTAAGATTATAGTTATGGTTATGGTCAGGATGAGTGATAGTGTTAGGGTTAGGGTTAGGTTTAAAATGAGTGTTAGGGTTCGGGTTAGGGTTCGGGTTAGGGTTAGGTTTTGGGTCAATTTAATGTTAGGTTTAGGTTTAGGTTTAGGGTTAGGGTTAGGGTTAAGTTTAGGGTTATGGTTAGGGTTGGGGTTAGGTTAGGTTTAGGGTTAGGGTTAGGATTACTGTTAGGGTTAGGGTTAGGATTAGGGATAGGCCAGGGTTAGGGTTAGTGTTAGTGTTAGGGTTAGTATGAAGTTTTTGTTTAGGGTTAAAATGAGGGTTAGGGTTAGGGTTAGAATGAGTGTTAGGGTTACTGTTAGGGTTAGGGTTCTGATGAGGGTTAGGGTTAGGGTTAGGGTTAGGGTTGGGGTAAGGTTTCGGTTTAAGATAAGGGTTAGGGTTAGTTTTAGGATGAGGTTTAGAGTTAGGGTTAGGTTAGTTTCCTGTTTATGGTTAGGATTACACTATGGTTAAGTTTAGTGTAAGTTTTAGGATTAGCGTTTTGGTGAGGTTTAGGTTTAGAGTTAGTGTATCCCTAGGGTTTGGGTTAGGTTTAGAATTAGAGTAAGGGTTAGGGTCAGGGTTATGGTTAGAATTACGCTATGGTTAGTGTTAGGGTTAGGGTTAGTGTTAGGGTTAAGTTAGGGTTATGGTTAGGTTTAGGGTTACGATGAGGTTCAGGGTTATGGTTAAATATAAGGTTAGGGTTTGGGTTTGGGTTTGGGTTCAGGTTAGGGTTAGGGTTATGATTAAAATGAGTGTTAGTTTTAGGGTTAGTGTTAGGTTTAGGGTTAGGGTTAGGTTTAGGGTTAGGGTTAGGGTGAGGGTTAGGTTTAGGGTTAGGCCAGGGTTAGGGTTAGGGTTATGGTTAGTGTTTGGGTTAGGGTTACAATTACAGTTAGGGTTGGGTGAGGGTTAGGGTTAGGGTTAAAAAGAGGGTTAATGTTAGGTTTAGATATAGAATGAGGTTTAAGGTTAGTATTAGGGTTACGGTTCGAATGGGAGTTAGGGTTATGTTAGCGTTAGGGTTAGGGTTAGGATTAGGTTTATTTTTAGGGTTAAAACTAGGTTTAGGTTTCGGGTTAGGGTTTAGGGTTAAAGTTACGGTTAGATATATGGTTAGGGTTAGAATGAGGTTAGGGTTAGGGTTAGGTTTAGCTTTAGGGTTAGGGTTAGAGTTTTGTAAGGGTTAAAGTTAGGGTTAGATTTAGGGTTAGGGTTAGGCCAGAGTTAGGGTTAGGGTTAGGGTTAAAATGAGGGTTAGGGTTAGGGTTAAGGTTAGGGTTAGGGATAGGTTTAGAACCAGAGATATGGTTAGGCCAGAGTTAGGGTTAGTGTCAGAGTTAGGTTTATAATGAGGGTTAGTGATAGGGTTAGGGTTAGGATGAGGTTTATGGTTATGGTTAGCATTAGGGTTAGGGTTAGTGTTAGCGTTAAGGTTAGGGTTAGTTTAGAGTTAGGTTGTGGTTAGGGTTAGGGTTAAGGTCAGGTTTAGAGCTAGGCCAGTGTTAGGGTTAGAAGGTTAGAGTTAGGGTTAGGGTTAGGTTTAGGGTTAAGTTCAGGTATAGGCTAGGGTTAGGGTTAGGATGAGGTTTAGGTTTAGGGTTAAAATGAGGGTTAAGTTTACAGTTAGAATGAGGGTTAGGGTTAGTGTTAAGGTTAGGGTTCGAATGAGAGTTAGGGTTAGGGTTAGTTTAGCGTTAGGGTTAGGGTTAGTGTTAGGATTAGGTTTAGGGTTAGGGTTAAAACTAGGTTTAGGATTGGGGTTAGGGGTAGGGTTAAAGTTAGGGTTAGATTTAGGGTTAGGGTTAGATTGAGGGTTAGGGTTAGGGTTAGGTTCAGGTTTAGGGTTAGGGATAGAGTTTGGTTAGGTTTAAAGTTAGGGTTTGGTTTAGGGTTAGGGTTAGGCCAGAGTTAGGGTTACGGTTAGGGTTAGGTTCAAGGTTTGGGTCATGGTTAGGGTTAGGGTTAGGTTTAGGATTAGGATGAGGTTTAGTGTTAGGGTTATGGTTAGCGTTAGGGTTAGTGTTAGGTTAGTGTTAGGGTTAGGGTTAGGGTTAGGTTTACGATGAGGTTTAGGTTTAGGGTTAGGTTAGGTTTAGGCTTACCGTTAGCGTTAGGATTAGGTTTAGGGTTAGGATGAGGTTTAGGGTTAGAGTTAGGGTTAGGGTTATGGTCAGGATTAGGGTTAGGGTTAGGTTTAGGATGAAGGTTGGGTTTGGGTTAGGGTTAGTTTTAAAATGAGGGTTAGTTTTAGGTTTAGGGTTAGGCTTAGGTTTATGGTTAGGTTTAGTGTTCAGAATAGGCCAGAGTTAGGGTTAGTTTCCTGTTTATGGGTAGGATTATACTAGGGTTAAGGTTAATGTAAGTTTTAGGGTTAGTGTTGTGGTGAGGTTTAGGTTTAGGGTTAGTGTATCAATAGGGTTTCGGTTAGGGTTAGAATTAGAGTTAGGGTTAGGGTTAGAGCTAGGGTTAGGTTTAGGTTTAGGGTTTGTGTTAGGGTTAGTATTAGGGTTAGTGTGAGTGTTAGGGTTAGGGTTAGGGTTAAAATGAGGGTTAGTCTTAGGGTTAAATTTAGGGTTAGGTTTAGGGTTAGGGATAGGGTTAAGATGACGTTTAGGTTTAGCATTATGTTTCAGGTTAGGTTACGGTTACGTTTAGGGTTATGGTTAGGGTTAGGGTTTGGGTTAGGGTTAGGTCAGAGTTTGGGTAAGGGTTAAGGTTAGGTTAGGGTTAGTGTTAGCGTTAACGTTAGGGTTAGGTTAGGGTTAGGTTGGGGTTAGGGTTAGGGTTAGGGTCAGGGATAGGTTTAGGTTTAGGGTTAGGATGAGGGTTAGGGTTAGATTTAAGGCTAGGCTTAGGGTTACGATTATGTTTAGGGTTAGGATTAGGATGAAGGTTAGGGCTAGGGTTAGGTTTGAAATGAGGGTTAGGTTTAGGGTTAGTTTTAGGTTTACTGTTCAGGATAGGCCAGAGTTAGGTTTAGGGTCCTGTTTATGGGTAGGATTTCACTAGGGTTAAGGTTAGTGTAAGTTTTAGGGTTAGCGTTTTGGTGAGGGTTAGGTTTTGTGTTAGTGTTTCAATAGGGTTAGGATTAAGGTTAGAGTTAGGGTTAGGGCTATGGTTAGGGTTAGGGTTAGAGTTCAGGATAGGCCAGAGTTAAGGTTAGGGTCCGGAGTATGGGTAGAATTGCACTAGGGTTAGTGTTAGGGTTAGGGTTAGGTTTAGGGTTAGAATGAGATTTAGGTTTAGAGTTATGGTTAGGGTTAGGATTAGGGTAATGGTTTTGTTTAGGATGAGGGTTAGGGTTAGGGTTAGCTTTAGGGTTACATTTAGGCCAAAAGTAAGGTTAGGGTTAGAGTTAGCATTAGGGTTTGGTTAGGGTTAGTTCAGAGTTAGGGTTAGGGTTAGAGTTGGGTTAGGGTTAGCGTTAAGGTTAGGGTTAGGTAACGGTTAGGGTTAGGTTTAGGTTTAGCATTTGGATGAGGGTTAGGGTTAGGCCAGAGGTAGGGTTAGGGTTAGGGTTAGGGTTTGCATTAGGGTTAGTGTTATGGTTAGAGTTAGGGTTAAAATGAGGGGTAGAATTAGGGTTAAATTTTTGGTTATGGTTTGGGTTAAGGTTAGGATTCAGGTTAGCGTTTGGGTTAGGGTTACGATTATGGTTAGGGTTGGGTGAGAGTTAGGGTTAGGGTTAAAATGAGGTTTAGGTTTAGGGTTAAGTTTAGGGTTAGGTTTAGGGTTAGGGATAGGCCAGAGTTAGGGTTAGCGTTAGAGTTAGGTTTCTAATGAGGGTTAGTGTTAGGGTTAGGGATAGGATGAGGTTTATGGTTACGGTTAGGGTTAGGGTTAAAGTTAGGGTTAGCGTTAGGTTAGGGTTAGTGTTAGTGTTAAGGTTAGGGTTAGTTTAGGGTTAGGTTGGGATTAGGGTTAGGGTTAGGGTCAGGGTCAGGTTTAGGCCAGCGTTAGAGTTAGAAGGTTAGGGTTAGTGTAGGGTCAGGGTCAGGTTCAGGGTAAGTTTACGGTTAGGGTTAGGGTTAGGTTTAGCGTTTGGATGAGGTTTAGGGTTATGGTTAAAATGAGGGTTAGGTTTTAGGTTAGGGTTAGGGTTAGGGATATTGTTAGAATGAGGGTTAGGTTTAGGGTTAGAATGAGGGTTAGGGTTAGAGTTAGGGTTAGGTTTAGGATTACAATTATGGTTAGGGTTAAGATTAGGATGAGGGTTAGGGCTAGGTTTAGGGTTCGGGCTAAAATGAGGGTTGGGTTTAGGTTTAGGTTTAGGTTTTGGATGAGGTTTAGGGTTAGGCCTTATGTTAGGATGAGGGTTATTGTTAGTTTTGTGTTAGGTTAGGGTTAGGGTTAGGTTTAGCGTTTGGATGAGGGTTAGGGTTAGGCCAGTGTTAGGGTTATTGTTAGAGTTAGGGTTATGGTTTGGGTTAGGGTTAGGGTGAGCGTTAGCGTTAGGGTAAAAATGAGGGTTAGGTTTAGGTTTAAGGTTAGTGTTAGGGTTAGTGTTAGGGATAGGCCAGAGTTAGGGTTAGCGTTAGAGTTAGGTTTATAATGAGGGTTACTGTTATGGTTAGGGTTTCAATAGGGTTAGGGTTAGGGTTATAGTTAGGTTTGGGTTCATGATAGGCCAGAGTTAACGTTACAGTCATGGTTGTGTTTAGAATTACGCTAGGGTTAGTGTTAGGGTTAAGGTTAGCGTTTTGGTGAGGGTTAGGTTCACAGTTAGGGTTAGGATTAGAGTTAGGTTAAAGTTAGGGTTAGGTTTAGGGTTAGGAAGTTTTAGGGTTAGGGATAGGGTAAGGGTTAGGTTAGGTTTAAGTTTAGGGTTAGGGTTAGGGTTATGGAAGGTTTAGGGTTAGGGCTAGGTTTAGTGTTAGAATTAGGGTTAGGGTTAGGATGAGGGTTAGGGTTAGAGTTAGGGGTAGGGTTAGGGATTGGGTTATGCTTCCAGATAGGAAAGATTTATTGTTAGGGTCCGGGTTAAGGTTAGAATTACGCTAGGGTTAGTGAAGGGTTAGGGTTAACATTTTCGTGAGGGTTAGGGTTAGAGTTAGGGTTAGGGTTAGGTTAGGGTTAGGATGAGGTTTAGGGTTAGGGTTAGGGTTAGTGTTCAGAATAGTCCATTTTTAGGTTTAGGGTCCTGTTTATCGGTAGGATTACACTAGGGTTAAGATTAGGGTAAGTTTTAGGGTTAGCGTTTTGGTGAGGGTTAGGTTTAGGGTTAGTATTTCAATAGGGTTAGTGTTAGGGTTAGCATTAGGGTTAGGGTTGGGGGTAGGGTTAGGGATAGGGTCAGGGTTAGGGTTAGGGTTAGGGTTAGGGTTAGGGTTAGGGTTAGGGTTAGGGCTAGGGTTAGGGTTAGGGTTATGGTTAGGGTTCAGAATAGGCCAGAGTTAGGATTAGGGTCCTCGTTAGGTTTAGAATTACGCTAGGATTAGTGTTAGGGTTACAGTTACAGTTAGGTTAGGGTTAGGTTTAGGGTTAGGATGAGGTTTAGGGTTATAGTTAAATTGAGGGTTAGGGTTAGGGTGAAAATGAGGGTTAGGTTTAGTGTTCAGATTTGGGTTCGGGTTCGGGTTAGGGTTAGGGTTATTGTTAGAATGAGGGTTAGGGTTAGGATTAGGTTTAGCATGAGAGTTAGGGTTAGAGTTAGGTTTAGGTTTAGGGTTAGGGTTAGGGTTACAATTATGTTTAGGGTTAGGATTAGGATGAGGGTTAGTGTTAGGGATAGGGTTAGGGTTAAAATGAAGGTTATGGTTAGTGTTAGGGTTAGCGTTATGTTTAGGTTAGGTTTAGGTTTAGAATAAGTGTTAGGGTTAGTGTTAGGGTTAGGGTTAGGTATGGGTTTAGGGTTAGGGTTAGGGTTAGTGTTAGGGTTAGGTTAGGCCAAAGTTAGGGTTAGGGTTAGGGTTAGGGTTAGGGTTTGGTTTAGGTTTAGGGTTAGGGTTAGGTTAGGCCAAAGTTAGGGTTAGGTTTAGGGTTAGTGTTTGGTTTAGTGTTAGGGTTAGGGTTAGGTTACGGTTAGGGTCACGGTTAGGGTTAGGGTTAGGTATGGGTTTAGGCTTAGGGTTAGGGTTAGAGTTAGGTTAGGCCAAAGTTAGGGTTAAGGTTAGGGTTAGGGTTTGGGTTAGGGTTAGTGTTAGGATTAGGTTACGGTTAGGGTCATGGTTAGGGTTAGGGTTAGGTTTAGTGTTTGGAGGAGGGTTAGGGTTAGGACAGAGTTAGGGTTAGGGTTAGGGTGTGGGTTAGGGTTAGGGTTAGGGTTATCGTTATTGTTAGGGTGAAGTTTAGGGTTACAGTTAAAATGAGGGTTAGGGTTAGGGTTAAATTTAGGGTTAGGGTTGGGGTTAGGGTTAAGGATAGGGTTAGGATGAGGATTAGGTTTAGGTTTAGGGGTAGCGTTAGGGTTTGGTTAGGGTTAAGCCAGAGTTATGGTTAGGTTTAGAGTTAGCGTTTCATTTGGGGTTATGATTAACGTTAGGGTTGGGTGAGGGTTAGGGTTAGGGTTAAAATGAGGGTTAGAGTTAGGGTTCAGGTTAGGGTTAGGGTTATGGTTAGGTTTAGGCGTAGGGATAGGCCAGAGCTAGGGTTATCGTTGGAGTTAGGTTTATAATGAGGGTTAGTGTTAGAGTTAGTGTTAGGATGAGGTTTACGGTTAGGGTTAGTTTTAGCGTTAAGGTTAGGGTTAGGTTAGTGTTAGGTTGGGGTTAGGATTAGGGTTAGGGTCAGGGTTAGGTTTAAGTTTAGGGTTAGGATGAGGGTTAGGGTTAGAGGTAGGGTTAGGCTTAGGGTTAAGATTAAGGGTTAAGTTCAGATAAGAGTTAGCGTTAGGGTTAGGTTAGCCTTAGGGTTAGGGTTAGGATTTGGTTTAGGGTTAGGGTTAAAATGAGGGTTAGGTTTCCGGTTAGGGTTAGGGTTAAATTTATGATTAGATTAGGGTTAGAATGAGGTTAGGGTTAGTTTTAGGGTTAGTGTTATTTTTAGGGTTATGTTATGGTTAGGGTTAGGTTAGGATTAGGGTTAGGGTTAGGTTAGGGCTAGGTTAGGGTTAAAGTTAGTCTTACGGTTAGGGTTAGGTTTAGTCCAGAGTTAGGGTTAGGGTTAGGTTTAGCGTTTGGAGGAAGGTTCGGGGTAGGCCAGTGTTATGGTTAGGATTAGAGTTAGGGTTATGGTTTAAGTTAGGGTTAGGGTTAGGGTTAAATTGAGCGTTAGGTTTAGGGTTAAGGTTAGCATTAGGGTTAGGGTTAGGAATAGGTCAGAGTTAGGTTTAGCATTAGAGTTAGGTTTATAATGAGGGTTAGTGTTAGGGTTAGGGTTTCAATAGGGTTAGAGTTAGGGTTAGAGTTAGGGTTAGGGTTAGGGTTAGGGTTAGGGTTAGGGTTAGGGTTAGGGTTTGCATTAGGGTTAGGGTTAGATTCAAGTTTAGGGTTCAGAATAGGCCAGAGTTAGTGTTAGGGTCAGTTTTAGAGTTTTGGTGAGGGTTATGATTAGGGTTAGGGTTGGATGAGGGTTAGGTTTAGGGTTAAAATAAGGGTTAGGGTTAGCGTTAAGGTTAGGGTTAGGGTTAGGGATAGGCCAGAGTTAGGGTTAGCGTTAGAGTTAGGTTTATAATGAGGGTTAGTGTTACATTTAGGGTTAGGATGAGGTTTACGGTTAGGTTTAGGGTTAGGGTTAGGGTTAGGGTTATCGTTACGTTAGCGTTAGTGTTAGCGTTAAGGTTATGGTTAGGTTAAGGTTAGTTTGGGGTTAGGGTTACGGTTATGGTTAGGGTTAGGGTTAGGTTTATGGTTAGGATGAGATTTTGGTTTATGGTTAAAATGAGGGTTAGGTTTCTGGTTAGGGTTAGTGTTAGGGATATTGTTAGAATGAGGGTTAGTGTTCGGATGAGGGTTAGGGTTAGAGTTAGGGTTAGGCTTAGGCTTACGATTATGGTTAGTGTTAGGATTAGGATGTTTAGGGCTAGGGTTAGGGTTAAAATGAGGGTTAGGTTTAGGGTTACGGTTAGCATTAGGGTTAGGTTTAGTTTTAGTGTTCAGGATAGGCCAGAGTTAGGGTTAGGGTCCTGTTTATGGGTAGGATTACAGTAGGGTTAAGGTTAGTGTAAGTTTTAGGGTTAGCGTTTTGGTGAGGGTTAGGTTTAGGGTTAGTGTTTCAATAGGGTTATGGTTAGGTTGAGGGTTAGGGTTAGGGTTATAGTTAGAGTTCAGGATAGGTCAGAGTTAAGGTTAGGGTCCAGAGTATGGTTAGAATTACGCTAGGGTTAGGTTTAGGTTTAGAGTTAGGATGAGATTTAGGGTTAGAGTTATGGTTAGGGTTAAGATTAGGGTAATGCTTAGGGTTAGAATGAGGGTTAGGGTTAGTGTTAGTGTTAGAATTACGCTAAGGTTAGGGTTAGGTTTAGGTTAGCTTTAGGTTTAGGGTAAGGATGAGGTTTAGGGTCATGGTTAAAATGAGGGTTAGGTTTCCGGTTAGGGTTAGGGTTAGGGATATTGTTAGAATGAGTGTTAGGGTTACCATGAGGGTTAGGGTTAGAGTTAGGGTTAGGCTTACGGTTACGATTATGGTTTGCGTTAGGATTAGGATGAGGGTTAGGGCTTGGGTTAGGGTTAGGGTTAAAATGAGGGTTAGGTTTAGTGTTAGGTTTAGTGTTCAGATGAGGTTTAGGGTTAGGTTGAGGGTTAGGGTTAGTTTTGGGTTAGAGATAGTGTTTGGTTTATAGTTAGGTTTACCGTTAGTGTTGGGGTTAGGGTTAGCGTTAAGGTTAGGGTTAGGTTAGGGTTAGGGTTAGGTTTAGCGTTTGGATGAGGGTTAAGTTTAGACCAGTGTTAGGGTTAGGGTTAGAGGTAGGGTTATGTTTCGGTTTAGGGTTAGGGTTAGGGTTAGTGTGAGAGTTAGGGTTAGGGTGAAAATGAGGGTTAGGGTTAGGGTTAAGGTTAGCGTAAGGGTTAGGATTAGGGATAGGCCAGAGTTAGGGTTAGTGTTCGAGTTAGGTTTATAATGAGGGTTAGTGTTAGGGTTAGGGTTAGAGTTAGGGTTAGGGTTAGTGCTAAAGTTAGCGTTTGGCTTAGGGTTAGGTTTAGGGTTAGGTTAGCTTTAGGTTTAGGGTAAGGATGAGGTTTAGGGTTTATGCTTAAAATGAGGGTTAGGTTTCCGGTTAGGGTTAGGGTTAGGGATATTGTTAGAATGAGTGTTAGGGTTATGATGAGGGTTAGGGTTAGAGTTAGGGTTAGGCTTATGGGTACGATTATGGTTTGGTTTGGGATTAGGATGAGGGTTAGGGCTTGGGTTAGGGTTAAAATGAGGGTTAGGGTTAGGGTTAGGTTTAGTGTTCAGATGAGGTTTAGGGTTAGGTTGAGGGTTAGGGTTAGTTTTGGGTTAGGGATCGGATTTGTTTTACAGTTAGGTTTACGGTTAGGGTTAGGGTTAGGGTTAGCTTTAAGGTTAGGGTTAGGTTAGGGTTGGGGTTACGTTTAGCGTTTGGATGAGGGTTAGGGTTAGGCCAGTGTTAGGGTTAGGGTTAGAGGTAGGGGTATGTTTCGGGTTAGTGTTAGGGTTAAGGTTAGTGTGAGCGTTAGGGTTAGGGTGAAAATAAGGGTTAGGGTTAGGGATAGGCCAGATTTAGGGTTAGTGTTCTAGTTAGGTTTCTAATGAGGTTTAGTGTTAGGGTTAGGGTTTCAATAGGGTTAGGGCTAGGGTTAGAGTTAGGGTTAGGTTTAGGGTTAAAGTTAGTGTTTGGCTTACGGTTAGGGTTAGGGTTAGAGTTAGGTTTAGGGTTTAATATAGGCCAGAGTTCGCGTTAGGGTCAGGGTTATGGTTAGAATTATTCTAGGGTTAGTGTTACGGTTAGGGTTAGCGTTTTGGGGAGAGTTAGGGTTAGAGTTAGGGTTAGGTTAAGGTTAGGGTTAGGTTTAGGGTTAGGAAGGTTTAGGGTTAGGGATAGTTTTAGGGTTAGGTTAGGTTTAGGTTTAGGGTTAGGGTTAGGGTTAGGGTTATGGAAGGTTTAGGGTTAGTTCTAGGTTTAGTGTTAGGATTAGGGTTAGGGTTAGGGTCAGAGTTAGGGTTAGGGTTCGGATGAGGTTTAGCTTTAGGGTTAAAATGGGGGTTAGGGTTAGGGTAAGTGTTAGGGCTAGGGTCGGGAGCCGTGCCTAGGCGGCCTGCTTTGATAATTGAATCTCAGCGGAGAGATGGCTTTTAGGAGGCCTTTACTAATGGCAGAGGAGTTCTTGGAACTCCATCTCCTTTTGTTTGTGACAACAGGTGGGATAGCTTGTGAGGGTTACACCTCTTCCTCAGGTTCCTTGTGCAAATTAACCTATTGTTCTGAGATGTTTTGCTGGAAAAAGATAACTCCTCAGAAAGTTAAAGTGGTCAGAAGGCTGGAGGCAGAGAGGAGGCAGGCAGAGACTTGAGACTGGCTGCTGGCACTGCTTGCTGCAGCAGTCTGCCTTTTGCTGTGGCTGTCCAGTCTGGACCTTTAAAAAGTTTCCTGTGTGCTGTGTGTTTATTTTATTAATTTTAATCCTCACTCCCAACTCAAGAACCTTTGACTCTGCCCAGCTGGCCCCGGCAGATTGGCGCTCAACATGGGGCTTGAGATACAGGGATTCAGTGAAGGACACAGCTGTGTTTGGCTCGTGAGCTCGCATTAAATAGAAGGGGTGCGGTGAGTAAATCCCAAAATAAAAATGGGACAATGCATTAGCCTAGTGTTTTCTTTATGGAACTTAATTAAAGGTAGTCTGTATAAGCAACAGGAAACTGAGAAAGCTAAACTTTCAGGCTCAGAGAAAAGGAGGTTAGAAAGATGGCAGGCTTCAAGAGAAAATGTTATTATACCATCAGCTCCTCCAGAGGAGTTTTATTGCCCTTCTGATGACAATAATTTCTTGCCAGAAGGAGACTTTGAGGAAGAC
>REGO01001410.1:0-21455 GCA_010120015.1 Rhombomys opimus | reverse complement strand
TCTCCCACTCCAACTCCATCATTGGTGGAAGGCTTAGGCCCTCCTCCTGGGAATGCTACAGTTTCAATGGCCCAGAAGACAAGGGGACCTTTCTCTTTGTCCACTGTATGAACATCTGTATCTGCTTTACAAGCTTCTTTACAAGAAGCCAGGCGAATGGAGAAGACGTATCTGAGTTTTATAGTTTTCCAGTTTTGGAGCAACCCGATGGACACGGTAATATGGTGAGAGTCCATGCTCCTATACCTTTTAAACAGATAAGAGAATTAAAATCTGCATGCTCCCAATATGGACCTACAGCGTCTTTCACCCTGGCTCTGCTGGAATCCATGTCTACTGAGGCTCTCTGCCCAGGGGACTGGAAACAGTTAGCAAGAACATGCTTATCAGGAGGAGATAATTTATTATAGAAGTCAGATTTTGCAGAGCATTGTCAAGCTACAGATAAACTTAATCGAGCTCAGCAAATTTCTATAACTTATGACATGCTTGCTGGAGAAGAAATCTACAGGGAAATAGGACAACAATTGGATTTTGATGTGGCCGTTTATGCACAGGTTAATACTGCTGCCCAGAGGGCCTGGAATAAGCTTCCACAAGCAGGTAGACAGGTGGAGGATTTGTCTAAAATCTGTCAGGGACCTGATGAGTTATTTCAAGAATTTGTGACAAGTTTAATGCAAGCAGCAAACAGACTTATAAGTGATGAAAAGTCTGGATTGTTATTAGTGAAACAATTGGCTTACGAGAATGCTAACAGTGCTTGCCAAGCAGCCTTCAGACCTGTTAGAAAGAAAGGAGAAAATGGGGAAAAAGGCAAGGATTGGGATACTACGTTACAGACAATAATACTCATCCAAATAATTAGGTTAATAACGGCTAAAATTCAAAGCTCTATGGCTGCAAGGTATTTGTCAGCTCTTTCTGGTAAGGGTCCGCCAATTTATTGAAATATCAACTAAAATAACCAACTGGGCTTTGTTTGATACAGCGTAAATTGGCTAAAACCCCATTTAAAATTAACAACAGGAGAATTAAAACCACTTTTTGGCATTTTAAGAGGAGAGGCTAATCCTTTGTCAAAAAGGGAACTTACCAAAGAAGCTCTTGATGCTTTGCAAAAGATAGAATTAGCTATTGAAAAGCAGCATGTTCAATATATTGATTATTCAAAAGAATGGGGTGCATATATTTTGGCTACTGTTCATACTCCAACTGCTGTATTGTGGCAAGGAGGACCATTATTATGGTTGCACCTGCCTGTGTCTCCTGTTCGAGTTCTGCACCATATTATGAAGCAGTGGCTAGTTTAGTTCAAATGGCTCACACAGAATCTCGTAAATATTTTGCTAGAGAGCCTTCCTTAATTGGAGTCCCTTTTACCAAACAGAAAGTAGATTGGTTATTTCAAAATGTAGATTGTTGGGCGATAGCTTTTGCTCATTATTTAGGACGTATTGATAATCATTATCCAAAAGATAAATTACTTCAACTTGCCAATGAGCATGCTTTTGTATTTCCTAAAATAATTAAACAAAAGCCATTACCTCAAGTTCCAACAGTATTCACTGATGGATCTTCAAATGGAAAAGCTGTTTATGTATTAGAGGGACAAACTTTTGTTTTGCAAACATTGCCAGCCTCAGCTCAAGTTGTAGAATTACGAGCTGTTGCTGCAGTCTTTAAAAATTTGGCTTCTACCTCTTTCAACTTGTATACTGATAGCCACTATATAGCTAAAGCTTTACAAGTCCTAGAGACTGTAACATATGTTAATACAGCTAATAAACAAATACAAGATCTATTTAGACAGATTCAACAAAGTATCTGGAGCCGTATGCAGCCTTGTTACATAGGGCATATTAGAGCTCATTGAGGGCTTCCTGGACCTTTAACTTTAAAAAATGATTTAACAGATCTAGGCACACGTTCGGTTGGATTAACTCAACAAGAATTGGCTCAAAATTCTCATGCATTACATCATCAAAATAACAAAAACTTAAAAAAAACAATTTAATATTACCAGAGAAGCCGCTAGACAAATTGTAAGATCATGATCCTCTTGCCCTGAACATTTTAATGTACCTCATTTTGGTGTCAATCCTAGAGGTTTGACTCCCAATCATTTGTGACAAATGGATGTAACTCATGTCCCAAAATTTAAAAAACTAAAATATGTTCATGTAATAATTGACACTTTTTCAGGATTTATCATGGCACCTCCCTTAACAAGAGAAGCCACCAAATATGTTATAAGTCATTGCTAAAAGTCTCTTGTTGCAATTGGTATACCTCCCATTAATATAAGTCATAAAACGGGGATTCCATGTAAATTCCAGGGCCAAAATATTATAAAAAGAGCCCATGGATCGTTTTATGGATTGTTAAGAACCAATTGCAAAAAATAAAAAGGGGGGAGCTATATCCCCAAACACCACAGAATTACATTAGTCATGCTCTCTTTATTTTAAATTTTTTGAATGTGGATACACAAAGGCGTTCTGCATCTGATCGATTGTGGCATCCTAATACCAAAGATAATTTTGCCCAAGTAAAATGGAAAGATCCAATTACTGGATTATGGCAGGGCCCCGACCCTGTATTAATATGGGGAAGAGGGCATGTTTGTGTTTTTCCACAGGATGCAGAGGGAGCCAGGTGGATCCCAGAGAGGCTGGTATGGTTTGCAGTTGTTCCCCAGAAAGAAGATGGTCCCGCTGCAGACAACCGTAAACTCTGCCCTGACCTAGACTGAAAAGCTGCATTGGACCTGAACTCCTGACACCGCCATTGCTTCATTCTGCTCCTAGGAGAAGATGTCATACAGAGAAACCTCTTATATAATCAACTGAACTTAACTGTTTTGTTAATAAGGACAAACCTCAACAAAATCAAAAGAGAACTAACTGTAAAACTTTAATCTGGCTCTGGTTTTCAACAGAGCAAAACAGACTTGCTTCAGGAACTATTGGGAGGCCCTGTAACTGCCTATGTAAATTCACCTTTTGTTTTGGAGATGTTAAGCTTTCAAATGGTTCTTTTTGCTCGACAACCTTTTACTGTGGTTCCCCTAAATGTTTCTCAGATTTGGTAATTTTCACAGGGAGTCACCTGCTAGTCACTTTTGGAGTGTTACTTTGGACTTGGCTTGTGATAGGAGACATGCTCCTATCAGTGACAACTAAAATCTGCCTGAAGGCCTTTTGGTGTGTCAAAGCTGAGCTGATCTGCACAAGATCATAATACAGTGTCTACCCTAGCATAGGTTGGTAGTCAAAGAAGGGTAAGGTTTCTCTGGGGTGTATGAAAATTCATGTACAAATATTGACCCCAAAATGGGGACATGAATAAAAAATATATACCTTTCGAGAGAAACAACCTAAGACAGGCACAATCTTCTGCTCCATAACTATTAAGTTATGGCCAATTTTAATAATATAAAAAAGGGGGACATGTCGGGAGCCGTGACTCAGCGGCCTGCTTTGATATTTAAATCTCAGCAGAGAGATGGCTTTTAGGAGGCCTTTACTAATGGCACAGGAGAACTTTCAAGTACATCTCCTTTTGTTTGTGACAACAAGTGGGATAGCTTGTGAGGATTACACCTCTTCCTCAGTCTCCATGTGCAAATTAACCTATTGTTCTGAGATGTTTTACTGGAAAAAGGTAACTCCTCAAAAAGATAAAGTGGTCAGAAGGCTGGAGGCAGAGAGGAGGCAGGAAGACACTTGAGACTGGCTACTGGCACTGCTTGCTGCAGCAGTCTGCCTTTTGCTGTGGCTGTCCAGACTGGACCTTTACAAAGTTTCCTGTGTGCTGTGTGTTTATTTCATTTATTTTAATCCTCACTCCCAACTCAAGAACCGTTTGACTCTGCTCTGCTGGCTCCGGCAGGTTAGGGTTAAAATGAGGGTTAGGGTTAGTGTTAGGGTTACGGTTCAGGTGAGTGTTAGGGTTAGGGTTAGGTTAGGGTTAGGGTTAGGGTTAGGGTTAGAATGAGGTTTAGGGTTAGGGTTAAAATGAGGGTTAGGGTTAGTGTTAGGGTTACGGTTCAGGTGAGTATTAGGGTTAGGGTTAGGTTAGGGTTAGGTTAGGGTTAGGGTTAGGGTTAGTTTAGAATGAGGTTTAGGGTTAGGGTTAAAATGAGGGTTAGGTTTTGGATTAGGGTTAGGGTTAAAGTTAGGGTTAGAGTTAGGGTTAGGGTTAGAAAGAGGGTTAGCGTTAGGGTTAGGGTTAGGTTTAGGGTTAGTGTTAGGTTAGGGTTAAAGTTAGGGTTAGGGTTAGGGTTAGGTTTTGGGTCAGGGTTAGGGTTAGGGTTAGTTTTAGGGTTAGGTTAGGGTTAGGGTTATTCTTAAGGTTAGGGTTATTGTTAGGTTTACGGTTAGGGTTAGGGTTAGGTTAGGTTTAGGGTTAGGGTTAGGGTTAGGCCAGAGTTAGGGTTACGGTTACGGTTAGGGTTAGGATTTGGGTTAGGGTTAGGGTTATGGTTAGGGTTAGGGTGAAGGTTAGGGTTAGGGTTAAAATGAGGGTTAGGGTTAGGGTTGAGGTTAGGGTTAGATTAGGGTTAGGGTTTTGGTTAGGGTTAGGGTTACGGTTAGGATTAGTGTGAGCATTAGGGTTACAGTTAAAATGAGGTTTGGGTTTAGGGTTATGGTTAGGGTTAAGGCTGGTTTAGGGTTAGGGATAGGCCAGATTTAGGGTTAGTGTTAGAGTTAGGTTTATAATGAGGGTTAAGGTTAGGGTTAGTGTTAGGGTTAGGATGAGGTTTACGGTTAGGGTTAGGTTAGGGTTAGGGTTATGGTTAGGGTTAGGGTAAGGATTAGGGTTAGGGTTAAGATGAGGGTTAGGGTTAGTGTTATGGTAGGGTTACGGTTAGGATTAGGGTTGGGGTTAGGTTGAGGGTCAGGTTTAGGGTTAGGGATAGGGTCAGGATGAGGTTTATGGTTAGCGTTAAAATGGGGGTTAGGGTTACGGTTAGGTTTAGGTTAGAGTTAGGTTTAGTGTTCAGGATAGGCCAAAGTTAGGGTTAGGGTCCTGTTTATGGGTAGGATTACACTATCGTTAAGGTTAGGTTAAGTTTTAGGTTTAGCGTTTTGGTGAGGGTTAGGTTTATGGTTAGTGTTTCAATAGGGTTAGGTTTAGGGTTACAGTCAGAATTAGGGTTAGTGTTAGGGCTATGTTTAGTGTTAGGATTAGGGTTAGGGTTAGGATGAGGGTTATGATTAGAGTTAGGTTTAGGCTTAGGTTTGGGTTCGGATTAGGTATAGAGTTAGGATGAGGTTTAGGGTTATGGTTAAAATGAAGGTTAGGGTTCTGGCTCGGGTTCGGGTTATGGTTAGGGTTAGAATGAGGGTTACAGTTAGGTTTAGGATGAGGGTTAGTGTTAGAGTTAGTGTTAGGGTTGGGGTTAGGATTTTGTTTAGGGTTAGGTTTAGGATGAGGTTTAGGCCTAGGTTTAGGGTTAGGGTTAGGGTAAGGTTTAGTGTTAGGGTTAGGGTTCAAGATAAGCCAGAGTTATTGTTAGGGTCCGGGTTATGTTTAGAATTATGCTACGGTTAGGTGTTAGGGTTAGGGTTAGGGTTAGGATTAGGATTAGGGTTAGGGTTATGATGAGGGTTAGCTTTACAGTTAGGGTAAGAGTTAGGGTTAGCATAAGGATGAGGTTTAGGGTGAGGGTTAGGGTTAGGTTTAGAGTTAGGGTTAGGTTTACGGTTAGTGTTAGGGTTAGGGATAGGTTAGGGTAAGTTTTAGGGTTAGGGTTTCAATAGGGTTAGGGTTAGAGTTAGGGTTGGATAAGGATGAGGTTTAGGGTTAGATTTAGGGTTAGGGTTAGGGTTAGGTTAGGGTAAGGTTTAAGGTTAGGGTTTCAATAGGGTTAGGGTTAGGGTTAGAGTTAGGGTTTGGGTACAGGATAGGCCAGAGTTAGGGTTAGGGTCAGGGTTATGGTTAGAATGACGCTAGGGTTAGTGTTAGGGTTAGGGTAGATTAGGGTTAGTGTTTTGGTTACGGTTAGGGTTAGAGAAAGGGTTAGGGTTAAGGTTAGGTTAAGGTTAGGGTTAGGGTTAGGGTTAGGATGAGGTTTAGGGTTAGGTTTAGTGTTAGGCCAGAATTAGGGTTAGGGTTAGATTTTGGGTTAGGGTTAGGCCAGATTTAAAGTTAGGGTTAGGATTAGGGTTTGGGTTAGTTATGGTTATGGTTAGGGTGAGGGTGAGGGTTAAGGTTAGGGTTAAAATGAGGGTTAAGGTTTGGATTAGGGTTAAGGTTAGGTTTAGGGTTAGGGTTAGGTTTAGCCTTAGGGTTAGGTTAGGGTTACGGTTAGCGTTAAGGTTCGGGATAGGTTAGGGTTTTGATGAAGGTTAGGGTGAGAGTTAGGGCTAGGGTTAGTGTTAGGATTAGAGTTAGAGTTAGGCTTAGGGTTAGGTGTAGGGTTAGGTTTAGAATGAGGGTTAGGGTTAGTGTTAGAGTTAGGGATCAGAAGAGAGTTAGGGTTAGGGTAATTTTAGCGTTGGGGTTAGGGTTAGGATGAGGTTTGTGGTTAGGGTTAAAATGATGGTTAGTTTTAGTGTTAGGGTTACGGTTATGGTTAGGTTTAGGATTATAGTTAGGTTCAGTGCTCAGGATAGGCATTACACTAGGGTTAAGGTTAGGGTAAGTTTTAGGTTTAGCGTTTGATGAAGGTTAGGTTAGAGTTAGTGTTTCAATAGGGTTAGGGTTAGGGTTAAGGTCAGAGTTAGGGTTAGCTTTAGGGCTAGGTTTAGTGTTAGGATTAGGGTCAGGGTTAGGCTGAGGTTTAGGGTTAGAGTTAGGGTTAGGGTTCAAGATAGGCCAGAGTTATTGTTAGGGTCCGGGTTATGGTTAGAATTATGGTAGGGTTATTGTTAGGGTTAGGCTTAGGGTTAGTATTTTGGTGAGGGTTTGGGTTCGGGTTCGGGTTAGGGTTAGGGTTAGGGTTAGAATGAGGGTTATTGATTGCGTTAGGATTTTGGCTAGGGTTAGGGTTAGGATGAGGGTTAGTTTTAGGGTTAGGTTTAGGGTTAGGGTTAGTGTTCAGGATAGGCCAGAGGTAGGGTTAGGGTCCGTTTTTTGGGTTGGAATACTCTTGGATTAAGGTTAGGTTAAATTTTAGGATTAGCGTTTTGGTAAGGGTTATGTTTAGGGTTAGTGATTCAATAGGGTTTGGGTTAGGGTTAGAGTTAGGGTTAGGGTTAGGGCTAGGGTTATGGTTAGTGTTATGGTTAGGGTTAGGGATAGGCCAGAGTTAACGTTAGCGTTAGAGTTAGGTTTAAATGAGGGTTATGGTTAGGGTTAGGGTTAGGGTTAGGGCTTGGTTTAGTGTTACGAATAGGGGTAGGGTTAGGTTTAGGGTTAGGATGAGGTTTAGGATTATGGTTAAAATGAGGGTTAGGGTTCGTGTTCGGGTTCAGGTTAGGGATAGGGTTAGGGTTACGGTTAGGTTTAGAAAGAAGCTTAGGGTTAGGTTGAGGATGAGGGTTTGGCTTAGAGTTAGGGTTAGGGTTAGGGTTAAGATTTTGGTTATAGTTAGGGTTAGGATGAGGGTTAGGGCTAGGATTAGGTTTAGGGTTAAAATGAGGGTTAGGGTTAGGTTTAGGGTTAGGATGAGGTTTAGGGTTAGGCTTAGGGTTAGGTTTAGGGTTAGGTTTACTGTTATGGTTAGGGTTATGGTTAGCGTTAAGATTAGGGTTAGGTTAGGGTTAGGGTTAGGGTTAGGGTTTCGGTTTGGGTTAGAATTACGGTGAGGGTGAGGTTAGGGTTATGGTTAAAATGAGGGTTAATTTTAGGGTTAGGGTTAAGGTTAGGGTTAGGGATAGGCCAGAGTTAGGGTTAGCGTTAGAGTTAGGTTTATAATGATGGTTAGGGTTAGGGTTAGGTTATGGTTAGGTTAGGTTTAGGGTTAGGGTTAGGGTTAGGGTTCAAATGAGGTCTAGGATTATGGATAGGTTTATGGTTATGTTTAGGTTCAGTGTTCAGGATAGGCCAGAGGTAAGGTTAGGGTCCTGTTTTGGGGTTGGATTACAGTTGGGTTTTGGTTAGGTTATGTTTTCGGATTAGCGTTTTGGTGAGGGCTAGGTTTATGGTTAGTGATTCAATAAAGTTAGGGTTAGGGTTAGGTAGGGTTAGGTTAGGGTTAGGTTTAGGGTTAGGGTTAGGATTAACATTAGGGTAAGGTTTAGAATGAGGGTTAGGGTTAGGGTTTGGGTTAGGTTAGACTTAGGTTTATGGTTAGGGTTAGGGTTAGAATTATGGTTAGGGTCATCGTTAGGCCAGTTTTAGGGTTAGGGTTGGGGTTAGGGTTTGGGATAGGGTTAGGGTTAGGGTTAGGGTTAAGTTTAGGGTGAGTGTTAGCGTTAAGGTTAGGGTTAAAATGAGGGTTAGGTCTAGGATGAGGTTTTGGCTTAGGGTTAGGTTTAGGGTTACGTTAGGGTTAGCGTTAAGGTTAGAGTTAGGTTAAGGTTAGGATGATTGTTAGAGTTAGAGTTACGGCTGGGGTTAGGGTTAAGATTAGGGTTAGGGTTAGGTTTTGGATGAGGGTTAGGGTTAGGGTTACTGTTAGGGTTAGCATAAGGATGAGGTTTAGGGTTAGATTTAGGGTGAGGGTTAGGGTTAGTTTTATGGTTAGGGTTAATGTTAGGGTTAGGGTTAGGATTACTGTTAGGTTTAGGGTTAGGGTTAGGATTAGGGATAGGCCAGGGTTAGGGTTAGGGTTATTGTTAGTGTTAGGTTTAGGGTTAGGATGAAGTTTTCGTTTAGGGTTAAAATGAGGGTTAAGGTTAGGGTTAGAATGAGGGTTAGGGTTACTGTTAGGTTAGGGTTGTGATGAGGGTTAGGTTTAGGGTTGGGGTTAAGGTTATAGTTAGGTTTAGGCGGGAGTTAGGTTTAGCGTTATGCTTATGGTTAGGGTTAGGTTTTGGGTCAACTTACGGTTAAGGTTAGGGTTAGGGTTAGGTTTAGTTTTACAGTTAGGGTTAATGTTAGGTTTAGGGTTAAGTTGAGGTTACGGTTAGCGTCAATGTTAGGGTTAGGTTAGGGTTAGGGTTACTGTTAGGATTAGGGTTAGGGTTAGGCCAGAGTTATGGTTAGAAGGTTGGAGTTAGGCTTAGGGTTTAGGGTTAGGGTTAGGGTTAGGGTTAGTCTTAGGTTTAGCGTTTGTATGAGGGTTAGGTTAGTGTTAGGTGTAGGGTTAGAGTAAGGGTTAGGTTTTGGGATAGGCCAGGGTTAGGTTTAGGTTTAGGGTTAGGGTTAGGATTAGGGTTAGGATGAAGTTTAGGTTTAGGGTTAAAATGAGGGTTAGGGTTAGGGTTAGTGTTAGGTTTAGGTTTCAGATGAGGGTTTGGGTTAGTTAAGGGTCAGGGCTAGGGTTAGGGTTAGGATGAGGTTTACGGTTAGGGTTAAAGTGAGGGTTAAGTTTCAGGACAAGGTTAGCGTTAATGTTAGGGTTATTTTTAGGGTTAGGGTTAGAATGAGGGTTATGGTTAGGGTTAGCTTTAGGATTTCGATTAGGGTTATGGTTAGGGATTGGATAGGGTTATGGTTAGGGTTAGTGTTAGGGTTCACGATAGGCCAGAGTTAGGGTTAGGGTCCAGGTTAGGCAAGAGTTAGGGTTAGGGTTAGGGTTAGGGTTAGGGTTAGTGTTTGGGTTAGGGTTAAGGTTAGTGTTAGCTTTTTTTTTGAGGGTTAGGATTAGAGTTAGGTTTAGGATTAGGGTTAGGTTAGGGTTAGGGTTAGGTTTAGGGTTAGGATGAGGTTTAGGTTTAGGTTTAGGTTTAAAATGTGGGTTAGTGTTAGTTTTAGGTTTAGGCTTCAGATAAGGGTTTGGGTTAGTTTAGGGTCAGGGTTAGGGTTTGGATGAGGTTTACGGTTAGGGTTAAAATGAGGGTTAGGTTTCAGGACAGGGTTAGAGTTAAAGTTAGGGTTCTTTTTAGGGTTAGGGTTAGAATGATGGTTATGGTTAGGATTAGGTTTAGGATTTTGGTTAGGGTTAGGATTAGGGATTGCATAGGGTTAGGGTTAGGCTAGAGTTAGGGCTAGGTTTAGGGTTAGGATGAGGTTTAGGGTTAGGGTTAAAATGAGGGTTAGGGTTCGAGTTCTGATTAGGGTAGGGTTAGGGTTGGGTTAGGGTAAGGGTTAGAATGAGGGTTAGGGTTAGGGTTAGGTTTAGGTTGAGGGTTAAGGTTAGTGTTAGGGTTGCTGTTTGGATGAGGGTTAGGGTTAGGTTAGGGTTAGGGTTAGTGTTAGAATGAGGGATAGGGTTAGGTTTAGGTTTAGGGTTAAAGTTAGGGTTAGGGTTAGGGTTTGGTTAGGGTTAGGGTTAGGGTTAGGGTTCGGGTTGGGTTTAGAGTTAGGGTTATGGTTAGGGTAAAATGAGGGTTAATGTTAGGGTTATGGTTAGGGTTAGGTTTATGGTTAGGGTTAGGTTTATGGTTAGGGTTAGGTTTAGTGTTAGGGTTAGGGTTAGGGATAGGGTTAGGGATAGGCCAGGTTCAGGGTTAGGCTTAGGGGTAGTGTTAGGGTTAGGGTTAGGATGAGGTTTAGGTTTAGGGTTAAAAGGAGGGTTAGGTTTACGGTTAGAATGTGTGTTAGCGTTAGGGTTTGTTTAGGGTTAGGGTTAGGGCTAGGGTTAGGGTTAGGTTTAGTTTTACGTTTAGGTTTAGGGTTAGGGTTCAGGATAGGACAGAGTTAGGTTTAGGGTCCGGATTATGGTTAGAATTACGCTAGGGTTAGTGTTAGGTTTAGGGTTAGGGTTAGGGTTAAAACGAGGTTTCGGGTTTGGTTTCGTGTTAGGTTTATGGTCAGCGTTAGGGTTATGGTTATGGTTAGGATGAAGGTTAGGGTTAGGTTTATGGTTAGGATGAGGATTAGGGTTAGAGTTAGGGTTAGGTTTAGGGTTAAAATTATGATTAGGTTTAGGGTTAAAATTAGGGTTAAGGGTTACGGTTAGGTTTTGGGTTAGGATGAGGGTTAGGGTTAGGTTTAGGGTTAGGATGAGGGTTAGGGTTAGGCTTAGGGTTAAGGATAGCGTTAGGTTTATGGTTAGGTTTACTGTTACCGTAAGGGTTATGGTTAGGGATAGTGTTAGGGTTAGGTTTACAGTTAGGATTACTTTTAGGTTTAGGGTTAGGATTAGGGATAGGCCATGGTTAGGGTTAGGGTTAGGGTTAGAATGAGGGTTAGGGTTAGGTTTAGGGTTAGGGTTTCAATAGAGTTAGGGTTAGGGTTATGGTTAGGATGAGGGTTAGGGTTAGAGTTAGGGTTAGCTTTAGGGTTAGGGTTAGGGTTAGTGTTCAGGATAGTCCAGAGTTAGGGTTAGGGTCCTGTTTATGGGTAGAATTACACAAGGATTAAGGTTAGGGTAAGTTTTAGGGTTAGTGTTTTCGTTAGGGTTAGGTTTAGGGTTAGTGTTTTAATTGGGTTAGGGTTAGGGGTATGGTTAGGATGAGGGTTTGGATTAGAGTTAAGGTTAGGGTTATGTTTAGGTTTAGGGTCAGGTTTAGGGTTAAAATTAGGGATATGGTTAGGTTTCTGGTTTCGTAAAGGGTTGGGTTAGTGTTAGGGTCAGGTTTAGGGTTAAGGTTAGTGTTTGTTTCAGGGTTAGGCCAGAGTTAGGTTTAGCATTTGAGGTAGGTTTATAATAAGGGTTATGGTTAGCGTTAGGGTTAGCGTTAGGATGAATTTTATGGTTAGGGTTAGGGTTAGGATTAGGGTTAGGTTAGATTTACGGTTAGCGTTAAGGTTAGGGTTAGGTTAGGGTTAGGGTTAGAGTTAGGACTAGGTTTAGGATGAGGTTTAGGTTTAGGTTTAAAATGAGTGTTAGGGTTAGAGTTAGGGTTAGTGTTAGGTTTAGGTTTCAGATGAGGGTTTGGTTTAGTTTAGGGTCAGGGCTAGGATTAGGGTTAGGATGAGGTTTACGTTTAGGGTTAAAATGAGGGTTAAGTTTCAGGTCAAGGTTAGCGTTAAAGTTAAGTTTATTTTTAGGGTTAGTGTTAGAATGAGGGTTATGGTTAGGGTTAGTTTTAGGATTTCAGTTAGTGTTAGGGTTAGGGTTTGGCTAGGGTTAGGGTTAGGGTTAGGGTTAGGGTTCAAGATAGGCCAGAGTTAGGGTTAGGGTTAGGCAAGAGTTAGGGTTATGGTTAGGGTTAGTGTTTGAGTTAGGCTTACGGTTAGGGTTAGCGTTTTGGTGAGGGTTAGGATTAGAGTTAGGATTAGGGTTAGGTTAGGGTTAGGGTTAGTGTTAGGTTTAGGGTTAGGATGAGGTTTAGGGTTAGGGTTAAAATGAGGGTTAGGGTTCGAGTTCGGGTTAGGGTTAGGGTTGTGTTAGGGTAAGGGTTAGAATGAGGGTTAGGGTTAGGGTTAGGGTTAGTATGAGGGTTAGGATTATAGTTAGTGTTAGGTTTGGGGTTAGGATTATGTTTTAGGTTAGGGTTAGGATGAAGTTTAGGTTTAGGGTTAAAATGAGGTTTATGTTTCAGGTTACTGTTAGATTTTGGGTTAGGTTTAGCGTTAATGTTTTGATGAAGGTTAGGTTTAGGTTTAGGGTTAGGATGAGGGTTAGGGTTAGTGTTAGGGTTAGGATGAGGGTTAGGGTTAGGGTTAGGGTTAGAGTTACGGTTAGATTTAGGTTAAGGGTTAGGTTTATGTTTAGTGTTAGTGTTAGGTTTAGGGATAGGTTTATGTTTAAGGTTAGGGTGAGGGTTAGGGTTACGATTAGGGTTAGGATTAAGGTTAGAGTTAGGGTTATGGCTAGAATGAGGTTTAGGAATAGGATTAGGGTGAGGGTTAGGTTTAGAGTTAGAGTTAGGTTTAGGGTTAGGGTAGAGTTAGGTTTACTGTTAGGGTTAGCGTTGGGGTTAGGGTTAGGGTTATCGTTTTGATGAAGGTTATGTTTAGGTTTAGGGTTAGGGGTAGAGTTATGGTTAGAATGAGAGTTAGGTTTAGGGTTAGGGTTAGGGTTAGAGTTACGGTTAGATTTAGGTTAAGGGTTAGGTTTATGTTTAGGGTTAGTTTTATGTTTAGGGATAGGTTTAGGTTTAGGGTTAGGGTGAGGGTTAGGGTTACGATTAGGGTTAGGATTAAGGTTAGAGTTAGGGTTATGGCTAGAATGAGGGTTAGGGATAGGGTTAGGGTGAGGGTTAGGTTTAGAGTTAGAGTTAGGTTTAGAGTTAGGGTACAGTTAGGTTTACTGTTAGGGTTAGCGTTGGGGTTAGCATTAGGGTTATCGTTTTGATGAAGTTTAGGTTTAGGCTTAGGGTTAGGGGTAGAGTTAGGGCTAGAATGAGAGTTAGGTTTAGGCTTAGGGCTAGTGCTATTTTTAGGATGTGTGTTAGGGTTAGGGTTGGGATTAGGATGAGAGTTAGCGTTAGGGTTAGGGTTAGGGTTAGGGTTATGGTTAGGGTTAGAATGAGATTTAGGTTTAGGGTTAAAATTACGGTTAGGTTTAGGGTTAGAATGAGTGTTAGCATTAGGTTTTGGTTAGGGTTAGGGTTAGGGCTACGGTTAGGGTTAGGTTTAATTTTAGTTTTAGGGTTAGGGGTAGAGTTAGGGGTAGAATGAGAGTTAAGTTTAGGCTTAGGGCTAGTGTTAGTTTTAGGATGAGGGTTAGGGTTAGGATTGGGGTTAGGATGAGAGTTAGGTTTAGGGTTATGGTCAGGGTTAGGGTTACGGTTAGATTTAGGTTAAGGGTTAGGTTTATGTTTAGGGTTAGGGTTAGGATTAGGGTTAGGGATAGGTTTATTTTTAGGGTTATGGTGAGAGTTAGGGTTAGGGTTAGGGTTAGGGTTAGGGTTACAATTAGGGTTAGGATTAGGGTTAGTGTTAGGGTTATGGCTAGAATTAGGGTTAGGGATAGGGTTAGGATGAGGGTTGGGTTTAGAGTTAGAGTTAGGGTTAGGGTTAGGGTAGAGTTAGGGTTAGCGTTGTGGTTAGGGTTATGGTTATCATTTTGATGAAGGTTAGGTTTAGGTTTAGAGTTAGGGGTAGAGTTAGGTTAGAATGGGAGTTAGGCTTAGGCTTAGGGCTAGTGTTAGGTTTAGGATTAGGGTTAGAGTTAGGGTTATGGCTAGAATGAGGGTTAGGGTTACATTACAATGAGGGTCAGTGTTAGGGTTAGGTTTAGCATTAGGATGAGGGTTAGGGTTAGGGTTAGGGTTAGAATTGGGGTTACAATGAGGGCTAGGGCTAGATTAGGGTTAGGGTTAGGATGATGGTTAGGGTTAGGGTTAGGGTTAGGGTTAGAATTGGGGTTACAATGAGGGCCTGGGCTAGATTAGGGTTAGGGTTAGGATGATGGTTAGGGTTAGGGTTAGTTTTAGTGTTAGGCTTAGGGTTAGAGTTAGGGTTAGGGCTAGAGTTAGGGTTAGAATGATGGCTAGGGCTAGATTAGGGTTAGGGTTAGGATGATGGTTAGGGTTAGGGTTAGTTTTAGGGTTAGGTTTAGGGTTAGAGTTAGGGTTACGGTTAGGATTAGGGTTAGGTTTAGTGTTAGGATGAGGCTTAGGGTTAGTGTTAGGGTTAGGTTTACGCTTAGGGTTAGGGTTACAGTTAGATTTAGGGTTAGGGATAGGCCAGGGTTAGGGATAGGGTTACGGTTAGGTTTAGGGTTAGGATGAGGTTTAGGTTTTGGGTTAAAGTCGGGGTTAGGGTTAGGGTTAGTGTTAGGGTTATGGTTTGGATGAAGGTTAGGGTTAGGTTAGGTTTAGGTTTAGGGTTAGGGTTAGAATGAGGGTTATGGTTAGGGTTAGGTTTAGGGTGAGGGTTAAAGTTAGGGTTAGGTTTAGGGTTTGGTTAGGGTTAGGTTTAGGGTTCAGTATACGCCAGAGTTAGGGTTAGGGTCCGTGTTATGGTTAGAATTACGCTAGGGTTAGTATTAGGGTTAGGGTTAGGGTTATGGTTAGCGTTTTGGTGAGGGTTAGTGTTAGAGTTATGGTTAGGGTTGGGTTAGGTTAGGGTTATTGTTAGGTTTAGGGGTAGGTTCTGGTTAAGGGTTAAGTTTAAAATGAGGGTTAGGCTTCGAATTTGGGTTAGGGTTAGGGTTAGGGTTAGGATGAGGGTTAAGGTTAGGGTTAGTGTTAGAATGAGGTTTAGGGGTAGGGTTAGGGTTAGGGTTAGGGTTAAAATGAGGGTTAGATTTAATTTTAGGTTTAGAGTTAGGATAAGAATCAGGGTTAGGTTTAAAATGAGGTTTAGGGTTAGAATGAGGGTTAGAGTTAGAGTTCGGGTTAGGGTTAGGGTCAGGATTAGGTTTAGGGTTAGATTTAGGATGAGGGTTAGGTTTCGGGTTCGGTTTGGGTTAGGGTTAGGTTTAGGTTTAGCGTTTGTATGAGGGTTAGGGTTAGGCCAGAGTTAGGGTTAGGGTTAGGGTTAGGGTTAGGCTTAGGGTTAGGGTTAGGGTTAGGGTTAAGGGTAGGGTTTGCGTTAGGGTTAGTGTTATGGTTAGGGTTAGGGGGAGGGTTAGGTTTAGGGTTAAAATGAAGGTTAGGGTTAGGGTTAGGGATAGGGTTAGGATGAGGTTTAGGTTTAGCGTTATGGTTATGGTTAGGTTAGGGTTAGGTTTAGGGTTATGGTTATGGTTATGGTTATGGTTAGGGTTAGGGTTAGGGTTTGGGTTAGGGTTAGGGTTATGGTTAGGGTTAGGGTTTGGGTTAGGGTTAGGGTTAGGTCAGAGTTAGGTTTACGATTAGGGTTCAGGTTAGCGTTTGGGTTAGGGTTACGATTACTGTTAGGGTTGGGTGAGGGTTAGGGTTAGAGTTAAAATGAGGGTTAGGGTTAGGGTTAAGGTTAGGGTTCGGTTTATGTTTAGGGATAGGCCAGAGTTAGTGTTAGCATTAGTTTTAGTTTTCTGATGAGGGTTAGTATTAGGGTTAGGGTTAGGATGAAGTTTACAGTTACAGTTAGGGTTAAGGTTAAAGTTAGGGTTAGCGTTAGCGTTAAGGTTAGGGTTAGTTTAGGTTAGGTTGGGGTTAGGGTTAGCGTTAGGGTCAGGGTCAGGGTTAGGCCAGAGTTAGGGTTAGAAGGTTAGGGTTAGGGTAGGGTCAGGGTCAGGTTCAGGGTTAGGTTTAGGGTAAGGGATAAGGTTAGGGTTAGCGTTTGGATGAGTGTTAGGGTTAGGGTTAGGTTTAGGGTTAGGTTTAGGGGTAGGCTAGGGTTAGGGTTAGGATTAGGATGAGATTTAGGTTTAGGGTTACAATGAGGGTTAGGGTTAAATTTAGGGTTAGAATGAGGGTTAGGGTTAGTATTAGAGTTTCGGTTCGAATGAAAGTTAGGTTTAAGTTAGCGTTAGGGTTAGGGTTAGCGTTATGGCTAGGGTTAGGGTTAGGGTTAGGGTTAGTGTTAGGATTCAGCATAGGCCAGAGTTAGGATTAGGGTCCGCGATAAGGTTAGATTTACGCTAGGGTTAGTGTTAGTGTTAGGGTTAGGGTTAGGATGAGGTTTAGGGTTATGGTTAAATTGAGGGTTAGAGTATGGGTTTGGGTTCGGGTTCGGGTTTGGGTTAGGGTTAGAATGAGGTTAGTGTTAGGATTAGGTTTTAGGATGAGTGTTAGGGTTAGGGTTAGGGTTAGGATTATGGTTAGGGTTAGGATAAGGGTTAGGGTTAGTGATAGGGTTAGGGTTAAAATGAGGGTTATGGTTAGTGTTAGGGTTAGCGTTATGGTTAGGTTTAGGTTTAGGTTTAGGTTTAGGATAAGGGTAAGGGTTAGTGTTAGGTTTAGGGTTAGGTATGGGTTTAGGGTTAGGGTTAGGTTAGGCCAAAGTTAGGGTTAGGGTTATGGTTAGGGTTACGGTTAGGACAAAGTTAGGGTTAGGGTTAGGGTTTGGGTTAGGGTTAGGTTTAGGGTTAGGTTATGGTTATGGAAATGGTTAGGATTAGGGTTAGGTTTAGCCCTTGGAGGAGGGTTAGTGTTAGGACAGAGTTAGGGTTTGGATTAGGGTTAGGGTTACGGTTAGGGTTAGGGTGAGGGTTAGGTTTATGGTTAAAATGACGGTTAGGTTTAGGGTTAAATTTAGGGTTAGGTTTAGGTTTAGTGTTAGAGTTAGGGATAGGTTTAGGGTTAGGATGAGGTTTAGGGTTAGAGTTAGTGTTAGGATTAAGGTTAGGGTCAGAGTTAGGGTTAGTTTTAGGACTAGGTTGAGTGTTAGGGTTAGGATGAGGGTTAGGGTTAGAGTTAGGGTTAGGGTTAGGGTTAGGGTTATGGTTCAAGATAGGCCAGAGTTACTGTTACGGTCCGGGTTATGGTTAGAATTATGCTAGGGTTAGTGTTAGTGTTAGGGTTAGGGTTAGGGTTAGGGTTAGGGTTAGGTTTAGGGTTAGGGTAAGGGTTAGGGTTAGGATTAAAATGAGGGTTAGGTTAGGATTAGGGTTAGGGTTATGGTTAGGGTTAGTGTTAGGTTTAGAGTTAGGGTTAGGGATAGGCCAGAGTTTTGGTTAGCATTAGAGTTAGGATTATAATGAGCGTTAGGGTTAAGGTTAGGGTTAGGGTTAGGGTTAGGTTTTTGGTTATCGTTAGTGTTAGGGTTAGGATTAGGGTTAGTGTTAAGGTTAGGGATAGGGTTAGAATGAGGGTTAGGGTTAGAGTTACGGTTAGGTTTAGGGTTGGAATTATGGTTAGGGTTAGGTTTAGGATGAGGGTTAGGGTTAGAGTTAGGGCTAGGGTTATTGTTAAGATTAGGGTTAGGTTTAGGATGAGGGTTAGGGTTAAGGTTAGGGTTAAAATGAGGGTTAAGGTTAGGGTTAGGATGAGGGTTAGTTTATTTTTAGTGTTCAGGATAGGCTAGAGTTAGGGTTAGGATCTTGTTTAGGTTAGCGTTTTGGTGAGGGTTAGGTTTAGGGTTAGTGTTTCATTAGGGTTATGGTTAGGGTTAGAGTTAGGGTTAGGATTAGGGTTAGGGTTAGGGTTAGGATGATGGTTAGGGCTAGGGTTATGGTTAGGGTTAAAATGAGGGTTAGGGTTAGGGTTAGGATGATGGTTAGGTAAAGTTTTGGGTTAGGGATAGGGTTAGGGTTAGGGTTAGCGTTAAGGTTAGGGTTAGGTTAGGGTTAGGGTTAGGGATATGGTTAGGGATATGGTCAGGTTTAGGGATCGGTTTAGCGTTTAGATGAGGGTTAGGGTTAGGCCAGAGTTAAAGTTAGGGTTAGGGATAGGGTTAAGGTTAGGATGAGGTTTAGTTTTAGGATTAAAATGAGGGTTAGGGTTAGGTTTCGGGTGAGGGTTAGGGTTTGGGTTAGGTTACAGTTAGGGTTAGGGTTCACATGAGGGTTAATGTTAGGTTTAATGTTAGGGTTATAGTGAGGTTTTGGGTTAGAATGACGGTTAGGTTTATGGTTAGGGTTAGGGTTAAATGAGGGTTAGTTTTAGGGTTAGGATTAGGGTTAGGGTTAGTGTTCAGGATAGGCCAGAGTTAGGGTTAGGGTCCTGTTCATGAGTAGGATTACACTAGGATTTAGGTTAGGGTAAGTTTTAGGGTTAGCGTTTTGGTGAGGGTTAGGTTTAGGGTTAGTGTTTCAATAGGGTTAGGGTTATGGTTAGGATGAGGGTTAGGTTTAGAGTTAGGGTTAGCATTAGGGTTATGATGAGGGTTAGGGTTAGAGTTAGGCTTAGGGTTAGGTTTAGGATGAGGGTTAGGTTTCGGGTTAGGGTTAGGGTTTTTGTTAAAATGAGGGTAGGGTTAGGATTAGGTTTAGGGTTAGGGTTAGGCAAGATTTAGGGTTAGGTTTAGGGTACGTTTTGGGTTATGGTTAGGGTTAGTGTTAAAATGAAGGTTAGAGTTTGGGTTCGGGTTAGGTTTAGGGTCAGCGTTAGGGTTATGGTTAGGGATAGAATGAGGGTTAGGGTTAGGTTTATGGTTAGGATGATGGTTAGGGTTAGAGTTAGGGTTAGGGTTAGGGTGAGGATTATGATTAGGTTTAGGTTCAAAATTAGGGTTAAGTGTTAGGGTTAGGTTTTGTGTTAGGACAAGGGTTAGGGTTAGGTTTAGTGTTAGGATGAGGTTTACGGTTAGGCTTAGGGTTAGGGATATTATTAGGTTTAGGGTTTGGTTTAAGGTTACTGTAAGGGTTATGATTAGGGATAGTGTTAGGGTTAGCAGTTAGCATTACTGTTAGTGTTAGGGTTAGGGTTAGGGTTAAAATGAGGGTTAGGGTTAGGGTTAGGATTAGGGATAGGCCAGGGTTAGGGTTAGGGTTAGAATGAGGGTTAGGGTTAGGTTTAGGGTTAGGGTTTCAATAGTGTTAGGGTTAGGGTTAGGGTTAAGATGAGGGTTAGGGTTAGAGTTAGGGTTAGCGTTAGGGTTAGGGTTAGGGTTAGGGTAAGTGTTCAGGATAGGCCAGAGTTAGGGTTAGGGTCCTGATTATGGGTAGAATTACACAAGGATTAAGGTTAGGGTAAGTTTTAGGGATAGCGTTTTGGTGAGGGTTAGGTTGAGGGTTAGTGTTTCAATAGGGTTAGGGTTAGGGTTATGGTTAGGATGAGGGTTAAGGTTAGGGTTAAGGTTAGGGTTATGTTTAGGGTTAGGTTTAGGGTTAAGATTAGGGATATGGTTTGGTTTCTGGTTTGGGTTAGGGTTGGGTTAGTGTTAGGGTTACGTTTAGGGTTAGGGTTAGTGTTTGTTTCAGGGTTAGGCCAGAGTTAGGGTTAGTATTTGAGTTAGTTTTATAATGAGGGTTAGGGTTAGCGTTAGGATGAATTTTACGGTTAGGGTTAAGGTTAGAATTAGGGTTAGAATGAGGGTTAGGGTTAGGTTTAGGGTTAGGGTTTCAATAGTGTTAAGGTTAGGGTTATGGTTAGGATGAGGTTAGGGTTAGAGTTAGGGTTAATGTTAGGGTTAGGGTTAGGGTTAGTGTTCAGGATAGGCCAGAGTTAGGGTTAGGGTCCTGTTTATGGGTAGAATTACACAAGGATTAAGGTTAGGGTTAGGATTAGGGTTAGGTTAGGGTTAGGGTTAGCGTCAAGGTTAGGGTGAGGTTAGGGTTAGTGTTAGGATTAGGGTTAGGGTTAGGGTTAGGACAGAGTTAGGGTTAGAAGGTTGGGGTTAGGCTTAGGGTTTAGTGTTAGGGTCAGGGTCAGGGTTAGCCTTAGGTTTAGCGTTTGGATGACGGTTAGGTTAGGGTTAGGTTTAGGATTAGGGTAAGGTTTAGGTTTTGGTATAGGCCAGGTTTAGGGTTAGGGTTAGGGTTTGGACTACGGTTAGGATGAGCTTTAGGTTTAGGTTTAAAATGAGTGTTAGGGTTAGGGTTAGGTGTAGGTTTCAGATGAGGGTTTGGGTTAGTTTCGGGTCAGGGCTAGGGTTAGGGATAGGATGAGGTTATGGTTAAAGTTAAAATGAGGGTTAAGTCTCAGGACAAGGTTAGCATTAAAGTTAGGGTTATTTTTAGGGTTGTGTTTAGAATGAGGGTTATGGTTATGGTTAGTTTTAGGATTTCGGTTAGGGTTAGGGTTAGGGTTTGGATAGGGTTAGGGTTAGGTTTAGGGTTAGGGTTAGGGTTCAGGATAGGCCAGACTTAGGGTTAGGGTCCGGGTTAGGCAAGAGTTAGGGTTAGGGTTAGGGATAGTGTTTGGGTTAGGGTTATGGTTAGAGTTAGCGTTTTGGTGAGGGTTAGGATTAGAGTTTGGTTTATGGTTAGGGTTAGGTTAGGGTTAGGGTTAGGTTTAGGGTTAGGATGAGGTTTAGGTTTAGGTTTAAAGTGAGGGTTAGGGTTAGTTTTAGGGTTAGTGTTCAGATGAGGGTTTGGGTTAGTTTAGGGTCAGTGTTAGAGTTAGGATGAGGTTTACGGTTAGGGTTAAAATGAGGGTTAGGTTTCAGGACATGGTTAGCGTTGAAGTTAGGGTTATTTTTAGGGATAGGGTTAGAATGATGGTTATGGTTAGGGTTAGGCTAGAGTTAGGGTTAGTTTTAGGGTTAGGATGAGGTTTAGGGTTAGGGTTAAAATGAGGGTTAGGTTTGAGTTTGGTTTAGGGTTAGGGTTAGGGTTGGGTTAGGGATAGGCCAGCGTCAGGGTTTGGGTTAGTGTTAGGGTTAGGATGAGGTTTAGGGTTAAAGTTAGGGTTAGGGTTAGGGTTAGGGTTAGGATTAGGTTAGTGTTAGGGTTCAGGATAGGACAGAGTTAGGTTAGGGTTAGGGTTAGGTTTAAGGTAATGTGTTGAGCTAGGGGTACCGTTAGGGTTAGGGCTAGGGTTATGGTTAGCTTTAGGTTTAGGGTTAGGTGTAAGGCTAGGGTTAAGATCAGGGCTAGGGTGTGGTCTAAGGCTAGGGTTAGGGTTAGGGCTAGGGTCAGGGTTATGGCTAGGCTTAGGGATAGGTTTGGGGTTAGGGCTAGGGTTGGCGTTAGGTCTAGGTGTAGGGCTAGATTTAGGGTTGGGGTTAGGGTTAGGGCTAAGGCTAAGTTTAGCGTTAGGTCTAGGTTTAAGGTTAGGGTTAGGGCTAGGTTTAGGGTTAGGGTTAGGTTTAGG
>REGO01001409.1:56557-67174 GCA_010120015.1 Rhombomys opimus | reverse complement strand
AAAAAAAAAAAAAAAAAAAAAAAAAAACAGACAAACTCACAGAGATCCACTTGCCTCTGCCTCCCTAAGCGCTAGGATTACATAGTGTGTGCCACTGTGCACGGGTAAGACTCTCATCCCAAAGGAAAGAAAAAAATAAATAAACAAGAGGAGCCATCAAGTTGTTTCAGCAGGTAATAGCCCTTGCCAACAAAATTAAATTCAATCCTAAAGACCCAGATGGTAAAACCATATAATAGACTCATGCGAGTTGTCCTCCAACTTCCATCACACACACAAATAAAGAGTGCAAAAAAAATTATAAATATAGTCACTTAAGAGTAGGGTTATTTAAAAACCAACAAAGAAAAGTACAGTAATAGGAAAGCCAAAAATTAATCAGAATCTGCTGAGAGGGGCTAAGGGTGTGACTCGATAGTAGATAAATTGCTTTGCATACACAAGGCTCCAGGTTTAATCCTCCAGCACAGTCTGGCCCCACTAGCCTAGAAGGAAATGATTAAAAAGGAAATTTACAGGCTCACATGCACTAGCAATAGTAACAGTGAAATAAATAAATAAGATGCAAGAAAAAAGGAATGCCCCATTGAGATTGCTGTGGACACTGCCACACACCTAAATCCTATCACACCTATAATCAATCCTATCACTTGGGAGACTGAACTAGGGGCAATGGTACAAGTGTAAGGCCAGATTTGTCTATATGCCAAGTTTGTGGCCACTTCTAGACCACAGAATAAATCTCTGTCTCAAAAAAGAAAGTGAGAGAAAAAAAAGAAAGGAAGAGATTGGCATGAGAAATGAAACAGGGGCAGTGTTAGTATTTTGGAACACAACCTGCCCTGGGTTACCCAGCAACTTATGAGGTCATCATGTGTCGCCAGCCAGGTGGCCACACCTGGAATGTATGGTTACCTTGCCCCTTAAAGGGCTAACCCCAACACATGGTCTCTTTTATTACACTCTCTTCCTCTCTCATACACTCTTACTCTCTTACTCCCTTACTCTCTTCTCTTATACGCTCTCTCTTACTCTCTCTTACACTCTTACACTCTCTTTCTCTCTCTCCTTCTCTCTCTTGGGGTGCCCCCTTTCCCTTTCTCTTGCTCCCCCTCCCTCCTAATAAACTTCTTGCAGAGAATATCAGTTAACCAGCCTCATAATTTTTAACATTGGTGCCTTGGCTAGGATTGGGCTCTCCTAGCAAGGCTAGGAACACTTCCAGACTCTGGACAGGACAGTTACAACCAATTTTCTCTGCTCTATGCCCAAAAACCGAGCCCCAGCATAAAGCATCAGCTTGCTCCAGGTGTGCGGACCCCCTGGGGCCATGCCTTTTTCTCAATGCACAGTACAATTGTATTACTAACATGTCTAAAGTTTTATCTCCTTCTTAAAACTTAAAAGTAATTCTTGTAAGCTGCAGAATGTCAACCTAAATCCACCTCTCAGGTCAATTGGACTCCAGATAAGTACTGCACTCATTGCCTATCTCAAAAGGTGGGACTCCTCCCCTTTCCCTGGTTTTGCGACTTCCTTTCCTGGCTACCAGACTGCTATTTACTGCATGCAACCACTGGCTGAATTGGTGAGTTCTCCTTATTGACCAGCCACTAGATTGGTGAGTTCACTCCATTTTCTCAGCATAAACACCTCTCTTGGTAGGGGAAGCTTGACCACAGAGCTCTGGCAAGTTCGTACTATCTTTTGAGATGAAGCCCTCCCCCCGCCCCCCTGAGCCATAGCCTTAACTGTCTAGGTTTGACCCTCTATGCTGACCTTCATTTTAGGGCCTCACACTCCCTTGGGCGGTATGTATCCTCTCGCACATGGTTCCTTCTCTCCCTTGCACGCTCATGTGCCCCTTCTCTCACTCACTGATGAGAAGACCTAGCACCAGGCAAACCATTGTGCCCTGGCCGTGCCCCACTGGGCACTGCACCCCAGTCTCTGGACAAAAGCTGATGAGCTATTTGGACCAGGTAGGATCCCTCCAATGGGAGTCACTCCTTCCCATTGGGATGTGTCTGGAAGGTAGTTGACTTCTCAGCCCCCAATGGGAGATGCTCAGACACCCATCCCTCTAGACAGGATGTCCTCTGGAGAATTTCAGGTTTCTACACTTAGTGCCAGTTGGCACCAGGGTCTCTAAGTTTACACGCTTCTGTAACCAAACCTCAGCTCAATGACAGATTGAAAACAAAGCCTTCTTTAAATATTGCCAGTGATTAGGTAAATAAAGGTTCCTCTAGGGAGACAGGTTCCCCTTTACAAGCATCATCGATCCAAACCTTCTATTCCTGTTTGCTCTCCCATAAGTTTTCATTGTATACCTACAGGATTTTCTCTATAACCTACTCAATTTTATCTTTTGCCTATATATGTGTTTCAGTGTCCTGCCAGACAAAAATGTTTCCTATAGCCACAAAAGCGCCAAAGCAGCTATTGGTGTTCAACTCTGACCTCACAGACTTCCAACAAGCTGGATCTTCACCTTCCCTACCAGCCATGGATGTTCTCACAGACCCTGGACAGCATCAAAACAGCCTATTCTTCCTGGACTTGGCCAACATTTCAACCTTTTGACCTTCCTACAAGCACCCCCAGTGTCAGCAGGAAGTAGCCAGAAGAGAATCTACACCCATTATTCAATTGTTAACAAAAGGCTGAAATGGTGTGCTTCAGGACCAGGATAAGCAGTTCCAGGTTCTCCTAGCATTCCCAAGCCCCTAGCTGCTGCCTTGCATGGCTGGCAACTCTCTCTATTGACAACCCCCTACCCTAAATTTTCCAGGGCAGAGGTTTCCCTTACTCTTGACCTTGCAATCTGACCATTTTGTTGCTGCAATTCTTTCTCTCAACTCCTTGCATGACAACCAAGAGCTGCTTTCAATAAGCCTAAATTTATATACTTTAACTTATCTTATAAAAAGCAGTTCAAGATCCCCATTTTAATTGTAGAAAAAAGGAGGGATGTTAGTTTTTTGAAACACAACCTGCTCCTGGGTTACCCAGCAACATATGAAGTCATCATGTGTCACCAGCCAGGTGGCCACACCTGCAAGGCATGGTTAGCTTGTCCCTTAAAGGGCTAACCCCAACACATGGTCTCTTCTTTTACACTCTCTCTCTTACTCTCTCTTACACTCTTACTCCCTCTTGCTCTTCTCTTACTCTTCTCTCTTACTCTCTCTTATACTCTTATACTCTCTTTCTCTCTCTCCCTCTCTCTCTTGGGGTGCCCCCTTCACTTTCTCTCTCTCTCTCTCTCTCTCTCTCTCTCTCTCTCTCTCTCTCTCTGCATGTCCTGCTCTGCCTTCCTCCTAATAAACTTCTTGCAGAGAATATTGGTTAACCAGCCTCATGATTTTTAACAGGCAGTTCTGGAGACTGTTCCCCATCATTTGTGGACCTCCATTATTCTTTTTCAAAGCCATTACCAACAATGGCAATAATAACAATAATAATAATAATAATAATAATAATAATATAATTACATAGTTATATAATTATAATCACTATAATCTTCAGTAGAAAGCACAGAAAGTAGCGCTTTACTTAGACAAGACCATAACATTCAAGTATGGCTCAGTATTCACATATCCACAACTAATTATCATCAAAACATACTACCTGTAGCAGTAGTAGGCACAAACCCAGGGTCTTGAACAAGCTAGGTAAACACTCTACCACTGAGCAATATCCCTAATCTCTCAAACATACTAATTTCACACAGAAAATTTAAAACTGTCATAAACTACATTAATTCTATATAGACTTCCTGGTATGATTTTTGCTGTTATTTATTTATTTATTTTTAATTTTTGAGACATAGTCTTGCTCTATAGCCAAGGCTCGATTGAAACTTGTGTCTTCATGACTGTGACATACTAGTACTGGGATTACAAACAGGCAGCACCAGCAACACCCCTGATTACCTTGGAACTCGCTCTGTAGTTTAGCCAGCATGACCTCGAACTCAGAGATTAGCCCAGTTTTGCCTCCTGAGTACTGGAGTTAAAGGCCTGTGCCGCCACTGCCACCATCACCACCCTAGCCACTGTGTATTTCCAAAAGCTGTTTTATGTGCAATCCCAGCACTCGTAAGGCTGAGGATTGCCCCAAAGCTTGAGGCCATTCTAGGTTAGAGGGTAAATTTCAGGCTAGCCTGTGCTAGAGAGTAAGATATTAGCACAAAAAACCACAGAGACCCAGACTCAGATCCAGACTGAAACACACACACAAACACACACACACAAAACCCCCAAACGATAAAAAATCCTCAGTACTATATATTTAGACTAAAAATCTAAAATTAACACACAAAGCTACTTTCAAGAAAATCGTTTGTCTTAATTTTTAAATCACACTAATCTTTCTATTTTACTGGTTTTGTTTTGGAGACAAAGTCTCCTATATACCAGACTGCCTTCAGACTTGCTTCACAGCCAAGGATGACCCTGAACTTCTTATCCTCCTGTCCTTTATGTCCAGTCTATTACATTAATATTTTATTTTTAAATCTTAAAAATTTTTAAAAATGTATGGGTGTTTTGCCTTCATCCATGTCTGCACCACATGGATAAAGTACCCAAGGAGACTAGCAGAAAGTTCAGACCTCCAATACTATAGTTGTGAACTGCCTTGTAGGTGCTGGGAAATAAAACTCAGTCTTCTGGAAGAGAAGCCAATGTTCTTAACTGCTGAGTCATCTCTCCAGACCCCTCTTCTGTTTTGAGGTAAGGTCTTCCTGCACAGCAATGAATGACCTGGAACTTACTATGTGGACCACACTGGTCTCACATTCTGCCTCTCAAGTGCTGAGATTAAGGGTGTGTAACTTCACACCCACAATCACCTCCAGTGGATAATACTACCTTATATGTAATACATAAACATTATTTCAGTTGAGCAGTATCTTTTCTCTTTCACTAAACTTGCTGAAATAATCCATCAATTCTTTAGGAGAGAATAAAGACGGGAAAGAATTCTTCACCTGCAGTAAGTGGCCAGGATGAAGGGAGCCCAGGAAAGGAGATGTGTGGCAATAAACAGTTTCTCCATATTTGCAACATGGGGCTCCAGGATCTTTTCCAGGTTTCTACCAGAAACATAGAAATTCAGTTAGACTCACATAATAAAATTAATAAAGGTACATGTAATCTTCCAAAAGGGTAGCATTTGCTATTAACAAGACATACCCCTCCTTTCTCCCCAAAATATATATACAGCAAAATATATGTTCACAGATTATCACTACAAACCTAATTAGGTATATTGATTTCAAAAATTCAGGGCTTGGAGGGATGGCTCCAAGTTGAGGAACACTTGTTCTTGGAGAGGCCCCAGGTGTGGTTCTCAGCACTCAAATGGTGGCTTATAACCATCCATACTTCCAGTTCCAGGGAATCTGACACACTCTTCTGGTCTCCCAAGGCCCCAGGCACACATATGTAGTGCACATACATATTATTTGTGCAGGAAAACACTCATACACATAAAATAAATGAGTATTTTTTTAAACATAACCCACAAAATCTTTAAAAAAATTATGAGTAAAGTCTCACTCGTTTATAGCATTTTTTATCTTGGTTGCCATGCCAACTTGCATCATTAATGGTCCATTTTCCTCACTGTATTCTGCAAGTATAAGGTCACCGTCTTTGCCTGTGAGGTCCTGAGGTGTGCGCATAAAAAACATCTCTCCACCACCTGAGGCTTGCCTCTCTTTTTCTGTCATCTGTACAGGATAAAGACAATACAGCCTGTTCCCCACAAGAAGATAAACTACACACATTGTTATCATCCAATCTGAGATAATACCAAAACATTATTTTTTAAATTAATTTTTACAATTAATTACAGTTTATTCACTTTGTATCCCAGCTGTAACTTCCTTCATTATTCCCTCCCAATTGCATGCTCCATCCTTCATCTCCTCTTGTGCCCCTCTCCAAGTCCACTGATAGGGGAGGTCCTTCTCCCCTTCCATCTGACCCTAGCTTATCAGGTCTTATTAGGACTGGCTGCATTGTCCTCCTCTGTGGCCTCGCAAGTCCACTGTCTCCTCAGGGGAGATGGTTAAAGAGCCAGCACGGAGTTCATGCCAGAAACAGTCCCTGTTCCCCTTACTTGGAGACCCACTTAGAGCTGGCAGGGCCTACATCTGAGCAGAGGTTCTGGGTATCTGTCTCAGTCTTTTTCAAAACATTCTTTGTATGACATTTTCACAATTTCATTGTGAAAACTTTCAAACATACCACTAAAATTGAAAGACTAGTACTCTGAGTATCTTTTCTATCACTCCTTAATTTTTTCCCTATTTATCTGTAAATTTTCTACAAATTTTAGTAAATCAGTTTTGAAAGCTGATATATTTTATCCTTAAGTATAACCATATGTATCTTCTAAGAACAAGCAGATTCTTCTATATAACCAAAACAAAACTATCACATCTGAGAAGACAAACAATTCCCTAATATAATCCAATATCCATTATAGCCCCCCATCTGTACCCCAATTATCTTGTAGACCGTTTCTTCTAACCAGGAGTCAATTATACATTTGCCTTCTTTTTGATGTGCTTCAGCAAAGACTGGACTGAGTGTGGACCAGGCTGAGATAATGCCCCAAAGGAGTACTTTTTTAGAGGTGGGCGATGGAACTGCCGGAGTTTGACGGCTCCCAGGTGGGTGGGAAAGAAGGGCTGCTGTAATTCTAGAGCTGGAATTGAGTGCTAAATAAAAAAAAAAACCCGAGAGTTAAAAGCAAATACTAACTCCTTCCCAGGCAGTATTTACCCATATCCTCCATCAAAACCAAAGCAGCTTTTTGTACCTGGATAATATTCCCTCCAAAAGTGCCCTGAAGACCTTGTTGCTTGGGATAGTAATATTCATCATTGGAGAGATTCCATGGATCTTTCACTTCTGGCTGAGACATGTTCTAATGACAGATCAAATAAGCATCATCAGACTATCCTTTCCTAATACTTTTCTTTGTTCTTCTAAATACCATGTCATTTTTTTTCACCAACCTTTTGTGGCTCTTCCTTAATGACCGTTGCTTTTTCTAAGAGAATGCGACTCTTCTTCAGAGATGATTCTTTCTTACTCGCCTTAGAACAGGAATCAGAAGTAGCTTCTTCCTTCTCATCGGGGATCTCTGAAGTTATGACAAGAAATGACTTTGGAATTACTATCCCTAAAGGCTCATTCACTTTCTTCCTCTTCCTTGCTTTCCCTAAATGGTTATTTTCTTTCTTTCCTCTTCTTCCTTCTCCTTCTCTTCTTCCCTTCTCCCTTCCCATGCCCTGTTCTTCTTTTCTATGAGGAATACTAAGGATTGAAACTTAAGGTATTACACAGGCCAGGTAAGGATTCTATAACTGAGCTATATCTTCAGCCCTCTTGACCTCTTTTTGTATTAGCTTTTCAAATGAATCTCACTAAGTTGCCAATTCTGCCCTGGAACACACTCTGTAGCCTTGAACTTCCAGTCTTCTTTCCTTGGGCTTCTAAGTAATTGGATCCATGCTACTAGGTCCAGGAAAAAATCACCTTTCCCACTGATAACTGTGAAGTTTCTAAGTAGATCTCTCACTTCCCTTCCAGGCTACTTTTATGTGTTCATTCTCTCCAGTGAAAGGACAAGTCTGATGCCTTTTGCTTGGTTGATTGGTTTTGAAACAGGTTATCTGTGTACTCGTGGCTGTCCTGGAACTCACTATGAAGAATAAGCTGGCCTCAGACTCAGGGATCTACCTGCCTCCCCCTCCTAAGTGCTGGGAATAAAGTTGTTTGCCACCATTGTCCAGCCATGTCAGATAATATCTTAAAAGATACAATTTTCAACATTCCTGTATGGGTTTTACCTAAACAATACTCAACCAATAGAAACTGGAAACTACAATTCTGATTTTTAAAAATCATCACCTAACAGTTTCTCGTTTGCTCGTTTGTGCCTTCTTTAATATTTTTTTATTTCCTCTTGCCCTTCGACATTAATTTATACAATGCCAAAGATAAGAGAACATTGGCTTTTGCTATCAACATACCCAAAATTAAGTTCTCATCATTGGGATCAAGTGTCAAGACAGGAGGCTCCAAAATCCTTGGCATGTCCTGATCATCCCAAATGATATTGTCTTCCCAACGTCCATATACTAAATCTTCATTATCAACAGGGAAAATGGAGTGCCAAGGGTTATCATCATCCACTGTGGCTGTAAAACCTGGCCAAATCAAGAAGACAAAACAGTTCACAGACAGCGAACAAACAAAACATTACTGCTCCTTTCAGTCATGATCCTAGCATCCAGAAAAAGAACTAATTAGTGCATTTATTCATATAGCTATTCAAAATCTATCAGAGACCATGTATATTTCATCTGAGAGAAATCATTGCTAACAAAATGTTCATTACAATATTGTATATAATAATTAACCCTTAAACATCCTACTTACTAAGGAGCTAGCTAAATTATGGTGAGGGGCTCCCATCCAAGTACTAACCAGGCCCGACCCTGCTTAGCTTGAGAAATGATCACCCTGAGTGAGGTATCCCAAAAGCAGAAAGACACACATGGAATATACTCACTTATATACATCTATAAGATAGGATAAAGATACTGAAATCTATACACCTAAAGAAGATAAACAAGAAAGAGGACCCAGGGTACAATGATCAGTCCTCACTTAGAAAGACAAAAGGGATGGACATTGGATGTAGGAGCAAACAAGTAACAGGACAGGAGCCTACCACAGAGGTCCTCTGAAAGATTCTACCTAGCAGTGTATCAGCAGATATTAAGACTCATAACCAAACCTTCAGCAGAGTGCAGGGAATCATAAAAAAGGGGGAAGTTAATATGACCTGGAGAGGACAGGAGCTCCACAAGAACCAAATATATCTGGACACAGGTCCTTTCTGAGACTGTTTCTCCAAACAAGGACCATGTATAGATACAACCTAGAACCCCTGCTCGGGTGTAGCCCATGGTACCTTAGTATCCAAGTGGGTACCCTAATAAGAGGAACAGAGACTGTTTCTGACATAAACTCAGTGGCAGGATCTTTGACCTTCCCCCCACCCCCCGCCACTTGCCCAAGGGAGGAGGAGCCCTGCTAGGCAAAAGAGAATGAATTTGCAGACATTCATGAAGATACCTGATAAACCAGTATCAGATGAAAGGGGAGGAGGTTTTCCCCTATCAGTGGACTTGGAAAGGAGTAGGGAGGAGATGAGTGAGGGAGGGTGGGATTGGGAGGGAAAGAGAGAGTGAGATACAGCAGGGATACAAAGTTAACAAATGGTAACAAATGCAAAAATGAAAACAAAAAAAAATATGGTGAGGGGCTAGATTTAAGAACACTAGCTGCTTTTCCAGAGGTCTCAGGTTCAATCCCCAGCATCCACATGTTCCTTACAATATTGAACATGGTAGCTTAAAACTCTTACTCCATTTCCAGGGGATCTGACACTGTTACATAAACATACATATACAGACAAAACCCCAAAGCACAAAACATAAAATAAATAAATTATTAAAAATGATGGTGGTAAATACTGGTTTTAAACTGTATTAGCAAATAAAGAAATTATTGGTAAGGAAGGAAATTCATTTCTAAGAACATTATGCACAAAATACAAATACTATGCCCACATAGACTTAGAAAATGTGAGCTTGAGGCATGACTGGCTACACATCAAGATCTTGAATCAAAAATACAATGTAACTGTCTTGGGGTGGTAGCACTCTCCTCTGATCCTAGAATTTGGAAAGCAGAGACAGAGTGAGGCCAACCAGTGAATCACAGCAAGACTTTGTCTCAAAGGAAAAGAGAGAAAGAGACAGAGAAAGAGAGGGAGAAAGACAAAGTGACAGACAGAGATATCACAGGTGTGGTGGTGTATGCCTGTGATCCCATTTCTCTGGGAGAAGCAGAGGCAGGTAGATTTCTGTGAGTTAGAGGCCATCCTGGTCTTCAAAGTGAGTTCCAGGAAAGCTACGGCTACAAAAATAAACCCTGTCCCCAAAACACAACAAAAAAGTAGAGTAAGTATATTATGTAAGTGACTTACGTGTGGCAGAATTCTCACTTTATGTAGGAAGCAGAGATGGGGGAAAGAAGGGCAGCCAGGGATTCACAGCAAGACTTTGTCTCAAGAATTTATGCAACCCATAAAGTATTTAAATAGAACTGGAGAGAATCACCTCTCCACAATATTTTAAAATTTAAGGTGGCACACAACTTTAATCCCAACCCTTGGGAGGCAGTGGCAGGCATATCTCTCGAAGTTACAGGCCTGCCTATTCTACACATATAAGCTTTCAGGACAGCCAGGACTACACAGCACAGAAACACACCTTGCTGAACATTGAAAGCCATCGTATTGCTAGTCATTCTGGAAGGAACCCAGCCTGCCAAACTTGCACACTGAGGTTTTGTTCCTTTGTGTTTGACATCCTCCCCATCCCAGATGATATCATCTTCCCAATGCAGTTGTGTCACCATTAGGAAGTTTTCATCTGCCAGAAGATCAATGCCATCACTTTCATCAAGTGTCCTTAATTTCTGTACAAGTAGAAAGAAAAATAAACTAACCAGTACTGAT
>REGO01001409.1:30063-56189 GCA_010120015.1 Rhombomys opimus | reverse complement strand
CTACTTTGGAACAGCACCCATTTCAAAAAAAGAATCCTTAAAATAGGGCATAGTTATAAGGGCATATGGCCTACTGTTTAAATCTTCTACTAAAGACTCTACCCAAGAAGTTCCCAGCTGAGAAGTTTGTAAAAATGATAGAACCCTTATGAACACACTGAATTCTCTCATATACCAGAGTTGATTACCTTCATCAGGTTGCCTTTTATTGTAGGTTCATGTTCAATCTTCCTCATTTTAAAGCCATAGTCAAACCCACTGCCATCTTCAGGGACACCTAGCATATCGTACCACAGCCGGGCAGGTCCATAACGCCATTCTGCCACTCTTGGTTTGGTATCCATCACTTTAGCAGAGTCTCCAGCTGACTGTGAAAGCTTGGACTTCACAGGAGCCATCACTGTGATCTGTAACAGAGTCAAAGATGTAGAGGTGGAGGTTTCCTGTACCAAATGACCTAAGTCTACAGAGAATTAATGATTATAAGAGACTTAGAAGAACCACAAGGATGATCTCTGAGCAAAAATTTTACCTGGGGTTAGACTATAAAAAAAGAGATACATCATGGCATGTTCTGTCCATGAGTCATAGTTTTGTATTTAGCAAAGTATCATCATCTACTTTGCCCTCCCCTACTCATGAAGTATATTCTGTTACAACAGGGAAGGTAAGACCAGTGGATCGACCTCATAATTATTCATTGATAATTAGCAAAAACAAGTCTATATGCTAAAATGTTAGTTACAACTTTGACATAAATGAGAGAGTTTTACACATTCCCTTGTACATTTTAATCTCATGTCTGCTTTGCCTACTTCATCATCAGAGAGACATTGGTCTGCAGGGGGTGGTGGAGCATAGTTATATTCCCAGAGAGATTTCTGGTTGACTTCTAATTCTGCTGAGCACTCCTCCTGGATCTGCTCTTTCTGTCTTAAAAGTTCTCGGTGCTTCCTTTTCCTCTTTTTCTGTGCATGCCTCCAAACAGATGGGACATTCTTGCCTGGTCCAAAAAGCCGTAAAAAGCATAACACCTAGAACACAGAATATATTGGTATGTCAGTGATTCAGTACCTGAAAAACTCTCTCAAGTGATCTATTCAGTTGCACGGAGGAAAAAAATGAATGAGCGCCACAAAACATGTTTTCCCTGAAAAGGACAGTTTCTCCTTCTTATTCTTTTTCCTTTTTTTTTTATGAGGGTGGGACTGGTGGGACTGGGATTTGATCCTCAGGTCTTGCTCTCTACCACTAAGCTACATTCCTAACCCTCAGCTTTGTTTATTTTTGTTTTCTAAGACAGGGTTTCTCTATGCAGCATTGGCCTGGAATTTCTATGTAGAACAGGCTGGCCTCAAACTTAGAGATCTACTTGCCTCTGCCTATGTTTAAAGGCATGTACCACCTTACCTGGCTAGTCTTCAGCTTCTTGAGACAGGGTCTCACTAAGCTTTCCAGTTGTTCTCGAACTCACTCTGAAGCCCAGGAAGCCTTGAACTTCTGATGCTCCTAGTAGCTGGGATCAAAGGTCTACATGGCTAGGTTTGATGTGATGGTTTGAAAGAGAATAGAACCCACAGACTCAAACATTTGAATGTTGTGTTCCCAGTTAGTGAATCTTTTGGGGAAGAATTAAAGGGTTGGCCTTATTGGAGAAAGTGTATCACTGGGGGTGGACTGTGAGGTTTCTGAAGTCCAGGCGAGACCCAGTCTCAAGCTCTCTCTGCCTGAAGATCCAGACATAGGCTCTCAGCTACTGCTCAAATGCCATTGTACTTCCTGACATAATGTTCATGGATTAACCCTCTGAAACTGGAAGCAAGCATTCAATTAAACACCTTCAGTTATGAGTTGCATTGCTCATTATGTCTCTTCTTAGCAACAGAATAATAACTATGACACTTGGTCTACTTTTTGTTCTATCAGGAAATCTATTTTATTAGCCATGGATTTGTGTGTGTGTGTGTGTGTGTGTGTGTGTGTGTGTATAGATATGTACATATACATGCCATAATCCATGTGTGGAGGTCAAGAGTTGGTTCTTTCTGAACAATTTGTCGGATCTAGGGAGATATTCTATGCATACAAGGGCCTTTAACCAATGAACCATCTTACCAGCAACTAACAGGCCAACTTTGTTGCTGTTACTGTTGCTGTTTGAGACAGGCCTTAACTATCCTAGAACTCTCTATGTAGAACAAACTGACCTACAACTCATAGAGACCCACTGGCCTCTACCTCTCAAGTTGGGATTAAAGGCATTCACAGTCATGTTTGGTAACAGGACAGGTTTTTGTTGTTGCGGTTATCTTGTTTTGATTTATTTTTTTACTGGACAGTTTTTAATGCAAACATTCTAAGCCACAATTCCCATGAATACATACCAAGTCAAAAATGACTGAATACAACATAAGAAGTTCCTATTTAAACAATTATCTGCTGCTGAGTAAGAATATCATTAAATCTCATTCACAGTATATTCAGCATTATAACTACAGAATTTGGAATCTGGAAAAAGTCAGTTTTCACTACGAACGAACATTCTCCATGCAAAGTACCTTTCCAGGCTTAAATTCAGGGAAAAGGTCTGTGACACTTGGCAATAGCTTGGTGGCATCATGCTGCATAATCTCAGCCAAAGGTAGAGTCAGCTTTCCATCCTCAGATTCTGCCTGTGTTGTTTCCTGAGCTCCCATCTCAGATCCTGAGTCAGAGGAACTACTGAAGTGCACACTCTCTGAGGCCAACGAGGAAGGGGCAATGATGGAGGGCAAGATATTGTCTTCTCCACCTTCAGACACTGCAAAAAGGAAGAGAAACTCCTTTGGCATGTACCTGTGAACACACTTCTTCAAAATCAGCCAACAACCACTTCTAAGCTACTAGGCATGCCTCTGTGACAAGGGATATAGTTCCAAGGACCCTGATTGTCATTATGCAGGCCAGAAAACACATCCAACTTTTCATTTCCCACCATCCCCAATTCACCTAGGACCTGGTACCCTACACTTGTGATGAGAGGAAACAAACAGTATCGCTACATTTACTACTTTCCATTAATGACCAATACCGTGCCCAATATTGTGATTAATTGTGAAATTATATTGATATTTCACATTAAGCAGGCCCTGTTATGTTCACTTCAGAGATCTATCAGATGGAGAACATTAAAAGCCCAAACTAACATAAAATAAATTCTATACATGAAGTAAAGAAAATGGCTCAAAGTTCCAAGAAGAGGAATTTAGGTTAACCTAAGCTTCAATACAAAAGACCAATGCTGGGCATGGTGGCATAAACTTTTGATCCCAGCACTCAGGACAGAGGCAAGTAAATCTCTGTGAGTTCAAGGCCAGCCACCAATACACAGTGAGGCTTTGTTTCAAAAACAAAATAAAACAAAACCAAAAAGAACAACAAAAATAAGTTGTTTTTTCCCTATTGTCTCACCTATGACAGAAATAACACTGTTAAAGGGATAAGAATGGTTAAATGATTGCTCAATACCTTAATAATCTTTGAAAATTCTGCATATAAGTGATTCTGCATTCCATAAGTTTGATTTTTGAGACAGTGCTTTGTTATACAGGAACCTCAAAATAGCAGTTATCCTCCTTCAGAGTACTGGGAACATAAGTGTACATTACCATGCCCAAATAAAAAGGTTTTTTATTTTTTTTTCAAAACACGTAAGTTCCAAATACAAGTACATAATTCAGTGGCATTAGAAAGACTTGGTGGAACGAAGAAGGTGGTAGCTCAGACGTGTAATCCCAGCACTAAGAAACACGTTGCTACTATAGGTTTGAAGGCAGTATGGCCTACTATACAAATATCAATGAGGGGCTTCATAGTAAGACCCAGTCTAAAAATAAGATTCTTTGGAAACACTTCTGAATCAAACACTGCAGAAGAACCAGGTATTTAGGTAACTGTGATGAGCAGCCTAATTTGAGAAGCACCAGGTTAATGTATTATTCCTTGACTGTCTGTTACGGAACGTTTTAAAAGGAAAACTTCTATTCAATATCATCATTTGACAATATATAATTTTTCTCTAAGTCCCATCCTTCCATAATGTATTTTTAAGTCCCTTAAACATGCCAAAAGCCTGATTTTATGAACAGAAACTCTTTCCTAAAAGGAAAGTAGACCATTTTTATTTACTGTCAGTATTACCATCTTGGCCCTTCTCTTTCATCACTGGTCCTCGGGGTGGAGGAGGCAGATGCATCAACTTGCCATCAATATCTTCACAGTCAGCATCATAGTCATCTTCTTCATCTACTAAACCAAGGTGTTCATAGTATGAAGAATGTTATACAATACCCTGGAGCTCCCTTCAACCCTCAAGAACTTAAAACACCACAGAAGTATTATGTACCCTTTAAGAATACACAAAATAGTCATGTGTATGTATGTGTGTGTTTGTGTGTGCGTGCCACATGCCTTTATCCCCAGCACTAGGGAGGCAGAAGCAGATAGATCTCAGTTTGAGTCCAATAAGGGCCACATAGTAAGAACCCATCTCTTCACACCAACCAACAAAACATAAAAATCAATACAGAAGATATAACTTCTGCCTTCAGAAAGGTATTGTATAGCCAAATATTCATTTTTACATAGGGTATGAGAGCTTCCAGGAACTGTCTGAAACTGTTTCCTTTTAATACTGGGTTTTGTTTTCCATTGTTCAATCAAGTTGAATATTCTTTCCAGGTTTAAAAAAATAAATAAACAAAAAACTAGATTTCTTCACAGTTCCCAAGTCCTTGATACATTTAATTTTCATTTTGTCTATCATTAGTAGCTGATCATTCTTTTCACTATTTTAACTATTGGCAATATTCAATAATTGGTGGTGAACATGTTTTGTTTTGTTTTTCTTTTCTATTTAAATAATTAATTTAATTTAATTCTATGTCCCTTGGAATGAACATGACAGAAAACATGGGACTGGAGTGACAGACAGCTGTGAGCTGCCATGTGGTTGCTAGGAATTGAACTCAGGTCCATTTGGAAGCTAATGTTCTTAACCACTGCGGCATCTCTCCAGCTCCCTTGTTTGGGTTTTTCAAGACAAGGATTCTAATTAGTCCTGGTTACCTTGGAACTTGCTCTGTACATGAGGTGGGCCTTGATCAAAGAGATCCACCTGCCTCTGCCTCCCAACTGCTGGGATGATTAAAGGTGAACACTACCACAACTGGGTAAAAGTCTATTAATATATTTTATGCGTATGGGTGCTTTGTCACATGTTTATTTGTACACCAGAAGAGGGCATTGGATCCCATTATAGCTGGTTGTAAATTAACATGTGGTTACTGGAAGTTAAATTTAGAACCTCTGGAAGAGCTCTTAACTCCTGAGTCCTCTCGCCAGCCCCCCACATTCTGTATTTAATGTTTTGACATAAAGTCACCTGTAGCCTAAGTATTGGATTATAAGCATGGACTACCTCGCCTGCCCAAATATTCTTTTGTTCTAAATATTTCCCTTCTCCAACAATCACCCTTACCAGCCCGGATGGTGAAACATGGCTGTAATCTCAACACTTGGGAGTGAAAGGCTGGATGGTTAGGTGTTCAAGGCCATCCTTAACTACATACCAGTCTAAATTAAATGACATCTTCCCTCAAGACAGCAACTAAAAAACCCCAAAGGGAGCTGACAGGATGGCTCAGTGGGTAAAGGTGCCTATCACTAATCCTAACATTTATCCTGAGGTTGACACCCAGGGCCCACATGGCAGAAGAACCAATTCTTTTAAGAGCTGTAGTTGTGTTGGCTCGTGTACTTCCATTCACAAAATAAAAAAAAAAAAAGGAAAATATAAAATAACAAAAAATAGAGGCTGAGCCAAATCCACCTACCTCTGCTTCTCACCCCAATAATTTTAATCTGAATACATGTCGTTTCCCCTGACTTACCTTATTTCTATAATTTTTCCACTACGTGGCTGCCTAAAAGAACCTTCCCAGTCAGATTATCAAAGCTCTTTATTTTTTTTTGGGGGGGGGGGCAGTGAGATGGGGATGGCAGAGGTTACTTTTCAATCATGTCACCAAAATTTTAAATTCCCCAAAGCATTAACAATTTTATTGGCTGCAGAAGAAAACTTACTCCAAGTGAAAGATTCAAATGTCATATAATAAATAAAATACAGAGTTGGGATTAGAACATTTAGCATTCTGAACCTGAAATCTATTCTTTTCATTCTACTACATTATTTAACAATCATGTTAGCCAAAAATTTATTATAGCACCAAATCTCAAATAATATATATACATAAAGAAGCTACAAAATGTTTGATCCTTGGTTTTTCCCACTTAGCAGTATGTTTCCCATTTCTTAAAACAAAATAAAAACAAAATTTTTGTTGAGGCCTGATACTCACATGGGAGTCAGAAGCAAATAAAATACTGTGAATTCTAGGCCAGTCTGTCTACCTAGTAAGCTCCAGGCCTGCCAGCTGACAATGTGGCCAGAACCTGTCTCAAAACAGCAAACACTAACGACTAATTCATTTCCTCATTACTTTTTAATTTTTTATGTGCTTGTTTGAGACAGGGTTTCAAAAGTAGCTTTGAATAACCTGGAACACAGTATGTAGACCACCAGGTTGTTGTCAAACTTACAGAGATCCAACCTCTTGTACCTCTGCCTCTACCTCCAGCCTCTGCCTCCTCTGCCTTCTCTTCCTCTCTGCCTCTTATACCTCTCTGCATCCTCTGCATCTCTGTCTGTCTCCTCTGCCTCTCTACATCCTCTGCCTCTCTGAATCCTCTGCCAATCTACCACCTCTGCCTCTCTGCCTCCTCTGCCTCTCTGCCACCTCTGCCTCTCTGCCACGTCTGCCTCGCTAACCCCTCTGCCTCTCTGCATCCTCTGACTCTGCCTCCTCAGCCTCGCTGCCTCCTCGGCCTCTCTGCCTCCTCTGCCACTCTGCCTCTTCTCTCTCTGCCTCACTGCTTCTCTCTCTGCCTCTCTCTAACTCTCTGCCTCTCTCTCTCTGCCTGTGCCTCCAGCCTCTTGCCTCCTGCCTCTGCCTCTCTGCCTCCATGCCTCCTCTTCCTCTCTGTCTCTTATACCTCTCTGCCTCCGCTGCCTCTCTAACCCCTCTGCCTCTCTGCATCCTCTGCCAATCTGCCTCTCTGCTTCCTCTCCCTTCTGCCTCTCTGACTCTCTATCTCTACCTCTCTGCCTCGTCTCTGCATCTCTGCCTCTGCTCTGCCTCTATGCCTCTCTCTCTGCAACTCTGCCTCTCTTCATCTCCTCTGCCTCTCCTATGCCTCTCTGCCTCTGCTCTGCCTCTCTGCCTCTCTCTCTGCCTCTCTGCCTCTCTGCCACTCTGCTTCTGCCTCTACCTCTCTGCCTCTGCCTGAATCTGCCTGTGCCAGTCTCTCTGTCTCTGCCTCTCTCTCTCTGCCACTCTGCCTCTCTGCCTCTCTCTCTATCTCTGCTTCTCTCTCAATGCCTCTGCCTCTCTCTCTGCCTCTGTCTCTCTCTGCCTATGCCTGCCAATCCTCTGCTTCTCCCTCTGCATGTATCTCTGCCTGCCTCTCTGCCTCTCTGCCTCTCTCTCTATCTCTGCTTCTCTCTCAATGCCTCTGCCTCTCTCTCTGCCTCTGTTTCTCTCTGCCTATGCCTGCCAATCCTCTGCTTCTCCCTCTGCCTGTGTCTCTGCCTGCCTCTCTGCCTCTCTCTCTCTCTCTCTCTCTCTCTCTCTCTACCTCTCTGCCTCTCTCTCTGCCTCTCTCTCTGCCTCTCTTTCTCTCTGCCTCTCTGTCTGATTCTCTGCCTCCATATCTATGCCTCTCTCTTTCTCTCTGCCTCTCTCTCTCTCTCTCTCTCTCTCTCTCTCTCTCTGCCTGTCCGGATCTTTCTTTCTGCCTATCTTGCCTCTCCTCTGCCTCTCTATCTGCCTCTCCTCTGCCTCTCTCTTTTTGCCTGTCCTCTGCCGCTCTGCCTTTCCTCTGCCTCTACTCTGCGCCTCTGCCTCTACTCTGCCTCTCTGCATCTACTCTGCTTCTCTGCAGCCTCTCTCCCTGCATCTCTGCCTCACCTCTGTCTCTCTGCTGCCTCTCTGTGTCTCTGCATCTTTCTCTTCCTCTCTCTCTGTCTCTGACTCTCAGCCTCTCTCTCTGTCTCTTTGCTTCTCTCTACCTCTCTAAATCTCTGTCTGCCTCTCTGACTGTCACTGACTCTGCCTCTCTCTCTGCCTCTGTGCCTCTTTTCCTCTCTGGCTCTCTGCATATCTCTCTCTGCCTCTTTGCCTCTCTCTTTCTGCCTCTCCTCTGCCTCTCTGCCACCTCTTTCTTTGCCTCTCCTCTGACCCTTGCATCTCTCTCTCTGCCTCTGCCTCTTTCTCTGCCTCTCTCTCTGCCTCTGCCTACCTCTCCTCTGCCTCTGCCTGCCTATCCTCTGCTTCTCTCTCTGCCTGCATCTTTGCCTGTGCCTCTGCCTGCCTCTCTACATCTCTGCCTCTCTCTGCCTCTCTTTCTCTCTGCCTCTCTGCCACTCTCTCTCTCTCTCTGCCTCTATCTCTCTGCCTATCTGTATCTCCTTTTCTTCCTATCTCTGCCTCTCTCTATCTGCCTCTCTGCCTTCCCTGTGCCACTCTATCTGCCTCTCCTCTACCTCTCTGCTTCCCCTCTGCCGCCTCTCTGCCTCTCTGCTGCATCTCTGCCTCTCTCTCTCTGCCTCTCTCTCTCTGCCTCTGCCTCTCCCTGGCTCTGTATCTCTGCTTGCCTCTCCTCTGCCTCTGCCTGCCTATCCTCTGCTTCTCCCCCTGCCTGCCTTTCTACCTCTCTGCCTCTCTCTCTCTCTGCCTCTCTGTCACTATCTCTGCCTATCTGCCTCTCTTTCTCTATGCCTCTCTGCCTTTCTCCTTCTTGGCTTCTCCACTTCTCTCTGCCTCCCTGCCCCCCCCGCAACTCTCCTTCTGCCTATCTCTACCTCTCTCTATCTGTCTCTCTTTCTGCCTCACCTCTGCCTCTCTGCCTCTGTTTCTACCTCCCCTCTGCCTCTCTATCTCTCCTCTGCCTCTCTCTCTTTGGCCCTCTCCTCTGCCTCTCTGCCTCTCTCTCTCTGGCTCTGCCTATCTCTCTCTGCCTCTCTGTACCTCTCTTTCTGCCTATCTCTGACTCTCTCTATCTGCCTCTATGCCTCTCCTCTGCCTCTCTATCTGCCTCTACTCTGCCGCCTCTCTGCCTCTCTCTCTCTGCCTATGCCTCTCTCTCTGTCTCAGCATCTCTCCCTCTGCCTCTACCTCGCTCTCTATCTCTGCTTGCATCTCTTCTGCCCCTGCCTGCCTATCCTCTGCTTCTCCCTCTGCCTGCTTCTCTGCCTCTGCCTCTGCCTCTCTGCCCCTCTCTCTTTTCCTCTCTGCCACTCTTTCTCTGTCCCTCTGACTCTCCTCTGCCTCTCTCTGCTTCTCTGCCTCTCTGCCTTTCTCTCTCTGCCTCTCTCTCTGCCTCTGCCTCTCTATCTCTCTTTGCCTCTCTGTCTCTGCCTTGGCCTGCCTCTCCTCTGTATCTCTGCCCCTCTCTCTCTCTCTCCCTCTCTACCTCCCTCTCTCTGCCTCTCTCTGGCTCTCTGCCTCTCTCTCTCTCTCTAGGTCTCTCTCTCTCTGCCTCTCTGCCTATCTCTGCCTCTCTCTTTCTGACTTTCTACCTCTCTTCCTCTTTCTCCCTCTTCCTCTCTGCCTCTCTCTTTGTCTGCCTCTCTCTCTGTCTCTCTCTCTCTCCACCTCTCTGCCACTCTCTCTCTTCCTCTCTGCCTCTCTCTGCCTCTTGTCTGCCTCTCTGCCTCTCCTCTGCCACTTTATCTCTGCATCTCCTCTGCCTCTCTGACTCTCCTCTGCCTCTCTGTGTCTCTCTCTCTCTCTGACTCTCTGCCAGTATCTCTCTCTGCCTCTCAGTCTCTCTCTCTCTCTCTCTCTCTCTCTCTGCCGCTCTCTCCAGCTGCCTCTCTGCCTACTCTCTGCCTCTTTCTATGCCTCTCTTCTGCCTCTCTGCCTCTCATCTGCCAGTCTCCCTCTTCCTCTCCTCTCCCTCTCTGCCTTTCCTCTGCATCTCTCTGCTTCTCTGCCTCTCTGCCTCTCCTCAGCCTCTCCCTGGCTCTCTGCCTCTCTCTCTCTGCCTCTCTCTCTCTCACTCTGACTCTCTCTCTGCCTCTCTCTCTGCCTCTCTGCCTCTCTCTTTCTGACTCTCTGACTTTGCCTCTCTCTCTTTCTTCCTCTGCCTCTTTATTTCTCTGCCTCTCTCTATGCATCTCTCTCTCTCTCCACCTCTCTGCCACTCTCTCTCTCTGCCCCTCTGACTCTGTCTTCCTCTCTCTCTCTCCCTCTCTCTCTCTCTCTGCCTCTCTGCCTCTCCTCTACCACTCACTCTGCATCTCCTCTGCCTCTCTGCCTTTCCTCTGCCTCTCTGCCTCTCTCTACCAATACTCTGCCTCTCTGCCTCTCCTCTACCTCTCTGCCTCTCTTCAGCCTCTCAGCCTTTCTCTGCCTCTCTTCCTCTCTCTGCCTCTGCTTCTCTCTCTCTCTCTCTCTGCCTCTCTGCCTCTCTAACTCCCCCTCTCTCTCTGCCTCTACTTCTCTTTCTCTATACCTCTGCCTGCCTCTCCTCTGCCTTTGCCTGCCTCTCCTCTGCTTCTCTCTCTGCCTGCATCTCTGCCTCTGCCTCTGGCTGCCTCTCTCTCTCTCTCTCTCTCTCTCTCTCTCTCTCTGCCTCTCTTTCTCTCTGCCTCTCCCTCTCTCTTTGCCTCTCTGCCTCTCTCTCTTTCTGTCTGCCTCTATCTACCTTTCTTTCTCTCTCTTACTTTCTGCCTTTCTCCCTTTCTGCCTCTCTCTCTCTCTCTGACTCGCTAACTCTCTCTCTCCCTCTGCCTCTTTGCCTCTCTCTGACTCTCTCTTCTGCCTCTCTACCTCTCTCTCTGTGTTTCTCTGCCAGCTCTCTCTCTGCCTCTCTCTTTCTCAGATTATCTGCCTCTCTCTCCGCCTCTCTTCCTCTCTCTCTCTCTCTCTCTCTCTCTCTCTCTCTGCCTCTGCCCCTTTGCATCTCTATCTCTGCCTCGGCCTGTCTCTCCTCTCTATCTCTGCCTCTCTTCCTGTCTCTAACTCTCTGCCTCTCTATCTGCCTCTCTGCTCCTTCTCTGTCCCTCTTCCTTTCCTCTGACTATCTGCCTCACCTCTGACTCTCTGCCTCTCCTCTGACTCTCTGCTGAAACTCTCTCTGCCTGGCTGCAGCCTTTCTGCCTCTCTGCTCCATCTCTGACTCTCTGCTGCCTCTTTGACTCTCTGCCTCTCTGCAGCCATCCTCTGCCCTACTAGCTCTATGCCTCTCACTCTCTCTCTGTCTCTCTGCCTTTCTCTCTCTCTCTCTGCCTCTCTCTCTCCCTGCCTCTCCTCTGCTTCTTTCTATTCCTCTCCTCTGCCGTACCCTGCATCTCTGCCTCTCTCTCAAACTCTCCTCTGCCTCTTTCTCTCTCTCTCTCTCTGCCTCTCCTTGCCTCTCTATCTGCTTCCATGTCTCTCCTTTGTTTCTCTCGTTCTGCCTCTCCTGTGCCTCTCTGCTTTTCCTCTGCCTCTCCTCTGCCTCACTCTGCTTCTCTGACTCTCTGCCTGTCTCTCTCTCTGCCTCTGCCTGCCTCTCCTCTCTATCTCTGCCTCTCTGCCTCTCTCTCTCTCTCTCTCTCCCTCTCTGCCTCTCTCTCTGCCACTCTCTCTCTGCATCTCTGCCTCTCTCTCTTCCTCTCTCTCTCTGCCTCTGCTTCTCCTCTCCCCCTCTATCTCTGCATCTCCTCTGCCTCTCTGCCTTTCCTCTGCCTCTCCTCTGCCTCTCTGCCTATCTCGCTACCTCTCCTCTGCCTCTCTGCCTCTCCTCTGCCTCTCTGCCTCTCTTCAGCCTCTCTACCTCTCTCTGCCTCTCTACCTCTCTCTGCCTCTCTCTTTCTGTGACTCTGTCTCTCTCTCTTTGCCTCTCTCTGCCTCTCTACATCTCTATCTTTCTATCTCTCTCTCTCTGCCTCTGTCTCTCTTTCTCTCTGCCTCTGCCTTTGCCTGCCTGTCCTCTGCTTCTCTCTCTGCATGCATCTCTGCCTCTGCTTCTGCATCTGGTTGCCTCTCTCTTTCTCCTTATCTGCCTTTATGCCTCTATTTCTGCCTCTCCCTCTTTCTTTGCCTCTCTGCCTCTCTTTCTCTTCCTTTCTGCCTCTCTCTTTCTCTGTATCTCTCTCTCTACCTCTCCGTTTCTCTCTCTCTGCCTCACTCTCTCTTCCTCTCTCTCTTTCTGCCTCTCCACTACCCCTCTATCTCTCTCCTCTGCCTCTCTCCCTTTCCTCTGCCTCTCCTCTGCCTCTCTGCTTCTCTGCCTCTCTCTCTACCTCTACTATGCCTCTCTGCCTCTCCTCTGCCTCTCTGCCTCTCTGCCACCTCTCTACCTATCTCTGCCTCTCTCTGCCTCTCTACCTCTCTCTCTGCCTCTGCCCCTTTCTCTGCCTCTCTTCCTCACTCTCTCTCTCTCTGCCTCTGCCTCTCTTTCTCTCTGCCTATGAATGCCTCTCCTCTGTCTTTGACTGCCTGTCCTCTGCTTCTCTCTCTGCCTGCATCTCTGCCTCTGTCTCAGCCTCTGGCTGCCTCTCTGACACTCTCTCTCTCTCTCTCTCTCTCTCTCGCTCTGCCTCTCCCTATCTGCTTTTCTGCCTTTCTCTCTGCCACTCTGCCTCTCCCTCTCTCTTTGCCTCTCTGCCCCTTCTCTCTCTCTCTCTCCCTATCTCCCTCTCTTTATCTGCCTCTCTCTCTCTCTCTGCCTCTCTCTCTGCCTTTCTGACTCTCTCTGCCTCTCTGCCTTTCAGTCTGTATTCCTCTGTCTCTCTCTGCATGTCTGAATCTCTGCCTCTTTCTCTCTATCTGCCTCTCTGCTGTCTCTCTGCTGCCTCTCTGCTGCCTCTCTGACTCTCTGCATCTCTGCAGCCTCTCTGCCTCTCTCTGTCTCTGTCTCTCTTTCTCTCTGCCTCTGCTGGCCTTTGCTCTCTATCTCTGCCTCTCTGCTTCTCTCCCTATTTGCCTCTCTGCTCCGTCTCTGCCCCTCTTCCTTTCCTCTGCCTATCTGGCTCACCTCTGACTCTCTGCTGAAACTCTCTATGCCTGGCTGCAGCCTTTCTGCCTCTCTGCTCCATCTCTGACTCTGCTGCCTCTTTTACTCTCTGCCTCTCTGCAGCCATTCTCTGCCCTACTAGCTCTATGCCTCTCACTCTCTCTCTCTGCCTCTCTGCCTCTCTGTCTCTCTGTCTCTCTCTCTCTCTCTCTCTCTCTCTCTCTCTCTCTCTCTCTCTCTCTTTCTCCCTCTCCTCTGCCTCTTTCTATTCCTCTCATCTGCCGTACCCTGCATCTCTGCCTCTCTCTCAAACTCTCCTCTGCCTCTCCTCTGCCTCTTTCTCTCTCTCTCTGCCTCTCCTTGCCTCTCTATCTGCTTCCATGCCTCTCCTTTGTTTCTCTCGTTCTGCCTCTCCTGTGCCTCTCTGCCTTTCCTCTGCCTCTCCTCTGCCTCACTCTGCTTCTCTGACTCTCTGCTTGTCTCTCTCTCTGCCTCTGCCTGCCTCTCCTCTCTATCTCTGCCTCTCTGCCTCTCTCTCTCTCCCTCTCTGCCTCTCTATCTGCCTCTCTGCCTCTATCTATCTGCATCTCTGCCTCTCACTATCTCTCTCCATCTCTGCCTCTCTCTCTGCCACTCTCTCTCTCTGCATCTCTGCCTCTCTCTCTTCCTCTCTATCTCTGCCTCTGCTTCTCCTCTGCCCCTCTATCTCTGCATCTCCTCTGCCTCTCTGCCTTTCCTCTGCCTCTCCTCTGCCTCTCTGCCTATCTCACTACCTCTACTCTGCCTCTCTGCCTCTCCTCTGCCTCTCTCCCTCTCTTCAGCCTCTCTACCTCTCTCTGCCTCTCTACCTCTCTCTGCCTCTCTCTTTCTGTGACTCTGTCTCTCTCTCTCTCTTTGCCTCTCTCTGCCTCTCTCTGCTTTTCTTTCTCTCTCTGACTCTCTGACTGTCTCTCTCTCTCTCTCTGCCTATCTCTCTCTGCCTATCTCTCTCTGCCTATCTCTCTCTGCCTCTCTCTCTATCTGCCTCTCTGCATCTCCTCTCCCTCTCTGCAGCCTTTAGGCATCTCTGCTTAAACTTGATGCTCTGCTGCCTCTGTGACGCTCTGCCACTCTGCAGCCTCTCTGCTTCTCTCTCTCTTGCCCTCTCTGCCTCTCTATCTGCCTCTCTGCCTCTATCTCTCTTCATCTCTGCCTCTCACTATCTCTCTCCATCTCTGCATCTCTGCCTCTGCCTCTCCTCTGCCCCTCTATCTCTGCATCTCCTCTGCCTCTCTGCCTTTCCTCTGCCTCTCCTCTGCCTCTCTCTCTACCTCTACTCTGCCTCTCCACCTCTACTCTTCCTCTCTGCCACCTCTCTACCTCTCTCTGCCTCTCTGCATCTCTCTCTCTCTCTCTCTCTCTCTCTCTCTCTCTCTCTCTGTCTCTGCCTCTCTTTCTCCTGCCTCTGCCTTTGCCTGCCTGTCCTCTGCTTCTCTCTCTGCATGCATCTCTGCCTCTGCTTCTGCATCTGGTTGCCTCTCTGTTTCTCCTTATCTGCCTTTATGCCTCTCTTTCTCTCTGCCTCTCTGCAGCCTCTCTGGCTCTCTCTCTCTCTCTCTCTCTCTCTCTCTCTCTCTCTCTGCTTCTCAATATTTCTATCTCTCTCAGCTTTTTTCTATCTCTGCCTCTATGCCTCTCTACCTCTCTGCCGCCTCTCTGCCTCTCTGCCTTTCTCTCTGCCTCTCATCCTCTCTCTGACTCTCTAACTCTCTCTCTACCTCTCTCGCTCTGCCTCTCTACCTCTCTCTCTGTGCCTTTCTGCCCCCCCTCTGCCTCTCTCTTTCTTGGCTTCTCTGGCTCTCTCTCTCTCTCTCTGACTCTCTGCTTCTGCCTCTCTCTATCTGCCTCTCTGCCTCTCCTCTGCCTCTCTATCTGCCTCTCCTCTGACACTCTGCCTCTTCTTGTCCTCTCTCTTTGTGCCTCTCCTATGCCTCTCTGTCTTTCCTCTGCCTCTCCTCTGTCCCTCTGCCACTCCTCTGCCTCTCTGCCTCTCTCTGCCTCTTTCTGATTCTCTGCCTCTCTGCCTCTCCTCTGCCTCACTCTCTTTCTGTCCTCTACCTCTCTGCCTATCCTCTGCCTCTCTTTCTCCCTATCCTCTGCCTCTCTGCCTTTTCTCCTCCTCTCTGCCTCTCCTCTGCCCCTCTGTCTCTCTCTGCCTCTCTCTGTTTCTCTGCCTCTCTGCCTCTTCTCTTCTCCTTTCTATGCCTCTCCTCTGCCTCTCTGCCTTTATTCTGCCTCTCTCTCTGTTCCTCTGCTTTTCCTCTGCCTCTCTGCCTCGCCTCTGCCTTTCTTTCTCTCTGTCTCTCTACCTCTCACTCTCTGCCTCTATCTCTGCCTCTCTCTCTGCCCATCTCTGCCTCTCTATCTGCCTCTCTGCCTCTCCTCTGCCTCTCTATTTGCCTCTCCTCTGCCTCTCTGCCTCTGCTCTGCCTCTCTCTTTCTGCCTCTCCTATGCCTCTCTGTCTTTCCTCTGCCTCTCCTCTGCCCCTATGCCTCTCCTCTGCCTCTCTGCCTCTCTCTGCTTCTCTGCCACTCTGCCTATCTCTCTATACCTCTATCTATGCTTCTGTCTCTCTCTCTCTCTCTCTCTCTCTACCTCTGCCCGCCTCTCCTCTCTATCTCTGCCTCTTTGCCTCTCTATCTGTCTCCCTCTTTCTTTGCCTCTCTGCCTTTCTCTCTCTCTGCCTCTCCACATTTCTCTCTTTACCTCTCTCTCAATGTCTCTGCCTCTCTCTCTCTCTGCCTCTGCCTGCCTCTCTCTCTGCCTCTCTTTATCTCTCTCTGCCTCTCTGTGTCTCTGCCTCTCTCTTTCTGCCTCTATCTTTGCCTCTCTGCATCTCTGCCTCTCTCTCTCTCTGCCTCTCTGCCTCCTCCTCTCTCTCTGCCTCTCTGCCTCTTTTGCCTATCTGCTTCTCTTTCTGCCTCTGCCTCTTTCTCTGCCTCTTTGCCTCTCCCTCCCTCTGCCTGTACATCTTCGCCTCTCTCTGACTATCCCTCTGCCTCTGCCTCTCTCCTCCTCTGCCTCTCCTCCTCTGCCTCTGCCCCTTCTGCCTCTGCTTCTCGTCTTCTGCCCCTCTGTCTCTGCCTCCTATCTGCCTCCTCTTCCTCTGCTTCTCCTCTTCTGCCTCTCTGCCTATGCCTCTTCTGTCTCTCTGCCTCTGTGCCTCTGTTTCTCTGCCACTCATGCCTCTCTGCCCCTCTGCCTCTTTGCCTCTCCTGCCTCTCCTGCCTCCTGCCTCCTTCCCACCTCCCTCCTGCCTCCTGCCAGCCTCCAGCCTCCTGCCTCCTGCCTCTAAGGTGCTGATTAGAGTCACCTCACATAGGTTCACCATTATTTTCTTATTTCTCATTCTCTCAAATCTCTAGACAAGTCATATATTTACAACAAATATCTGAGTCAGTAAGTCTTTAATCCCAACATAAAGACACAGGACCAGGAGAACCAACCTGTGAAGTCATTCTCAGCTATATAGGAAGCTTGAGGCCAGATTGTGAAACATAATACCCTATCCCAAAACAAAAGAAAACAGAAATGCTTGGTGGTCTCCACTGAAAGTGTTTTCCTTTCAAAAATCTGCTCAATAGCAGGGCATAGTGGCACATGCCACTTTGACCCCAGCACTCAAGGACGCAGGGGGAGCACTGAAACTTTGAGGCCAGCCTCATCTACAGAGCAAGTTCCAGGACAGCCAGGGCTATACATGGAGACAAACAAAGGAACAAACAGAATTAATGGCAGAATTATTTAAGCCAAAATACATTTGTTCACTGACATGAGATTGTAAACTCAATCTTTCTTAATGTATAAACTCTTTAAGGACAAAGACTTGGGTTGTTTTAATCTCTAACTTTGAAGAGAATCTAAGAATTGTATCTCAAACCTAGAGGCACTTAGATATATTAGAAGACAAGAAATAACCATCATCCTTGTCATTAATCAACAATTTGAGACTGAACATTACAAAAAGAAAGGCTTGAGTTTGGTGAAAGAGTAGTAGTTCCTACTACCTGGAACTGAATTGACAATGGCAACAGCAGACAGAGCACATGTATAGGAGTCAAGTACAATGACAGAAATGAAAGTCAGAGCCCAAAACAGACTTATACAGGAGAGAAACGCACTACACTGCCAATTTCACAACATTAAAGAATGCTGGGCATCTTTAATCCCAGTACTTAGGAAACAAAGGCTGGCGGATCTCTACTAGCCCAGGAACATATGGCAATATATATAGTAAGTTCCAGAACAAGCAGGGCTATCTATGTTGAAAGACCTTGGCAAAGGCGTTGCAAGCTCCTCATTGGATGCTGGTATCTTAGGCTTTCATCTACTGCCACCTCATTGATGTCTGAATAGTCCACAGCATCTTCTCTACTCATATTACATCCTATGGATAAAAAAATGGAGAATACTCAAGAAAAAGCAACTAGTTATCACTTTCTTAGCTAGTCCCCACTTAAAAGTGAGTGTACAATAGGTAGCCTCCTCCCCGACCCACACAATACTCCCCACGGTCCACACTTCACCTTCATCATTTACCACGGCACCCTCAGTCTCAGCCAATTCTTCATTCACCGTGAGTTCAGTGATGTGGCTGCCCAGACCGAAAGCCCCCAAGCCTGCCAGATGTTTCTGACACTCCTGAAAAGGCAATGGCCCAAGAGTCAAAATTAACAATAAACCTGAAGGTCCTACATGAGATCTATTTCCCTTGCTTATGACCAAGTCACAAATCTATTTGAGAAATCATTCCCCAACATGCACAAAAGAACATCACATTCAAAAACTGTGTAGTAAATGCATGAGTTCCAAACTTATCAGATCCATTTCAGATCAGCAAAAGGCAGAAAAACATAGTTCTAACCGTCTTCAAGGAGGATCTTACCCAGTAGCGGTTCTGAGAGTCTACTAGGTTTATGTGTTAATTTTCCAACCAGGCAAGCAGACCGTTAGGTTCAAACAAAACCTCAGCGGCAATGAAAGGCACTTAACTGTTACCGTGTTTTCTCCCTGTTTTTCCTCAGAGTTGAACACCGCCTCTCCCTCCAGTGTTCCCCAAACCCAAGAGAAGGCGGATCCTCTGTGTCCCCAGAATGGGCTAAAACGCCCTCTACGACTACAGGTTCCCAAGCGCCTGCACCCTTCCACCCTTAGTCTCCTGACACACTGCCCTCCGCCTCAGGCCCACGCCCAAGTCTCACATCATCCAAGAGGCTTTCACTCTCCAGCTGCCCTGATCTACTGATGTTTCCGAACGGGAAGCCTGTTAAAGTAAGTGGGCCTCCTCCAGCGGAATCGCCATCGCCATCTGTGTCTGACATGATGGCGGCAGGTGGGCCGACACCCGTCACGTTCAGCCGCACAGCACAGCACAGCCTGGCTCCACGGGCCGGAAACAAATACTTCAGTCGCAGGAAAGTGACTTGCTCATGTCTGACGTATCATATCCTTCCGGAAAGTGAAAAGAAAAAACAGAGTGAGCTGGCTGTCCTTCGAGATCAGAGACTAAGGTGCCCTACTTCACTGTTTGTGATTGACCCAACCAAACTGTCGAAAACCGTCAGGTTGCTAGGGTAACAACGGCAGATTTTCCTCCAATAGGAACGAAGTTCTAACGGCTCATGACTTTTGCCCCCTGGAAACTTCGGGTCACAGGTTACAAGACACGGAAGGAAGGATTCGAAACAGGATTTTCTGGATCGGGCCATTTTTCCAAAGGAAAGGTGCTTTGATTTGTGCTAGAGGTAGGATTACTACGTACTTATCCTGAATTTACATTTTTCCCGAGAAAAATGTGGAGCTTAGCATAGCGAGCAACCAAATCTTCGACCTTCACAACCTATAACAATTTCATACTTTTTTTTTTTTTTCTGAGCATTAGTGGACAAGGTGCTAGGTTTCGTTCCCGGCACCAAAACTGATAGATGATAGATATTACAAACGCTGGGAGAGAGGATAGAAACAGCAGAAGAGGGATGGGCAGGGCAGGAGGGAGGGAGAAAGTAAATATGAAGAATTCTGATTACAGCTTTTTAGGCTCAAATCATGAGCCGGATACTGGAGAGGCAATTGAAGAAAACCTGGAGACGGATCATTGCAACAGCAAGAGGTTTATTTTTGGCCATTGCACGATGGGGCCACTCTATAAATCAGCAAAGAGTGGCTGCAAGAAACAAAAGCCTTGGGTTTTTATAGGAAAAAATGCGGGGATGTTCATGGGTTTTAGTCTTGGCACCTCGCGATTGGATGAAGAAGCTATAAGGTAATTGACTTTCTAAAATAATTGGTTAGTCTTAGGTGCTCGAGTTTCAGTCCTGCTAAGTATGGATATGGCTGCAATTAAAGGTGGGGGTGGAGGGGTGTTTAGCTCATCCTTGCAGATCCGGGCTGTGGGCTTTGGGGGGGAGGTCAGGGGCTACTCAGAAGAAGGCTTGAGGCCATCTGGGTTGGTTGCTAAGAAAGTCTGGTTGCGGGCAACTCTGGTCATTCTCTTTTGCTGCGTGAAGGTCATTGTTTGCTTGACTTCTTATCAGTGTCCTCACAGACAGCCAAGGTCCCATTCCTCTGTTCTCTGGAGAACTACTTAGAGGCTTTAGCTTAACCTGGGCGTAAAACTAAAAAATAAGGGTTTTAGAAGACATATAGGTTACAAAGTTAGTCTGGTCCTTTCAAGCAGAGTGTTTGCCAGTATGCAGGAATTATAAGACCTAGGTTCAATTTCCAGTACTTAAAATTAAATATATATATATATATATTTTGCCCAGTATAGGAATCTAAGGTAGGTGTGTCTCTGAATTCAAGACCAGCCTGGTATACATAGTAAGTTCTAGGTTACACAGGGAGACCTACCTAAAAGAAAGAAAAAAAAAAAAGTACATATTATGAAAAGACATCTTGAAACACGGAAATGCTTCAGTTGGTAAGCCACCTGCCTCCAATACAATCTGAGTTCCATCCCAAGGACTGTAGCACCCTCACACATACAAAAGTTTTATGTTTTATCCTTTTTTTATGTTTTATCTTTTATGTTTTATCCCACCATGATGGCTCACAAAGAGACACTGTATTTGGAACATCTCTGTTTTTTCCAAACTTGGGACTTTATTCAAGTATCCTAGTTTGCATTTTTGTGCATTTTTTTCTGTGTTTCCTTGTTCTTGTTTTATTTGTTGGTTTTGAAACAGAGCCTTAGCCCTGGCCTTGAGTTTATCCCAGCTTCCCAAATAACCAAGTAAGAGGTCTGTGCCTTTAAATTCAGCTCTGAAATTACATTGGGTCACCTCATTTTAGTATATACATGGGAATATTTTCTTCTTAAGATTTATTATTTAGAATTAGGTGTACATGTCGGTGTATTGTTTTATGTAGGGCAGTTTTCTATGGAGGCCAGAGGTGTTGACTGCCCCTGGAGCTGGAGTCATAGGTAGTTTTGAGTTGTTTGGTTGGGAGTACTGAGAACTGTATTCAGGTCCTCTAGAAGAGCAGCAAGCTCAGTGCTATTAACATCAGTGTCATCTCTCCAGTTCTAGTCTATTATATTTTTCTTTTTTTAAATTATGTGTCTGAACTTTTATATGCAAGAAGGCATGTGCCTTCAGATTGGTTATGAGGAGTTGTGAGCTGACCTGCTGGGGTTCAAACTCTAGTCTTCTACAAGATTAGACTCTTCTTTCGTTTTTTCTTATTTGTGTGAGTTTATTAACACATAAATAAAACACACTGACTTGCCATCTACTCATTTCCTTTACTGAATAATCTGGCATTTGGATTGTTGACTCTGATGGCCACATGTGCAGCTCTTTCTACCATGGCTTTTTGTTTTTTGGAGGAAACATGGTGAGCAATCTCAGCATGGTAACATTTGTTGACATCAGCTGCACTTCCTTGACATTGTGGACCAAAAACTGACACGAGGCAGCATGTTCTTGGCTTTCTTGGTGCTCCTGTCACCAATGTTGGGCATAGGATCTGGCCCTTGACACTTCTCTGCACCCTTTTGTTCATACCACTGCATTCCCTTGCAACCATGCACCACCATTTCACTTAATTTCAAATATTGGTCTGATTGCTGCCTGATGAACTTCTGGTCTTCTCTTTGACTATCTTCGGCTTCACTAGAGATGGGAGAACAGCCATGAATACAACAGAAGAGCTGGCAGCTACCTCACAGATAGGACTGAAGAAGAAGCACAGTATATTCTTTTAACCCAAGACCACCCTTTGTCATTTCACATTGAATTGCCAACACAAACTAAAGATCACTTTTCCAGGCTCTATGCCATGACTACTGGCTTACCCTTACTTTTAGGATAAAGACAAATTTATTAGGATTCAAATGCTAAGGGTGCATTTACCAAGATTACCAAATTAAACAGGTAGTCTACAGTGGGGAAACCTTTCCCTGCAGCAGGAATAGCTGACAGAGTCTGGAGAGGAAGTTCTGCAATCAAGCACAATGCCCATGATGACAGTGGGCTGAGGAAGAAAGGACACCTTGGACAGCTCCCTCTGAGGAGGTGTCTCTGCCCTGACAGGATCCAGCATTTTGTGTGCTCCTGTTTAGGCAGCCTTGTGCATGCCAGAAAGAGGGGCTCTGACAGCTCTGGAACATACCCTTAAAGATTTTGGGGGTGATGCTCAGGAACTGGACTGACATCTCTGATGTTCAGGGGCAGCAGGCTGCCATGACCATTGGGGTATTATTGGGTATTATTGGGTTAAAAAATAGTTCTATGATTTGTTCTGGAAATATGATTTGTCAGTGTAGCCCTGGCTGTCTTAGACTCGCTCTGTAGGCCAGACTGGCTTGGAACTTAGAAATATCTACCTGCCTCTGTCTACTTAGTGCTGGGATTAAACTGTGAGACACCAAGCCTAGTTTATGTGACTGTTTTGTTTTAATCCCCAGGATGTGGTAAAAGGCTGCTTCATAGAACGTGAGTATGATTTGCCTCTTGCAGCAGCAGGGGCATGAACTTTGCCATCTGCAGATACTTTAATTCTAGGGACTCTGTACAGGGTCCAAGTGAAGCCATAAGAAAGGATAGGGAAGCTGCTGCTGGTTCATTCTGCTACTACATTTCCAATTGTTAAATTGCTGGTTGGCTGAAGTGCTAGAGATTGTGACAATGAATATTGGACTTGACTTAGGGAACTCTACATTCCTAATAATCAGGAAGTATGGTCTATTGCTCCTCCTTCCCACCTAATCTTCTTCTTCTCCTACCTAGTGTCATGGGATGGAGGAAATCAGGGTGGACTAAGGGTGGGCAATAGATTAAAAAAAAAAAAAACAAATGAGTATGGAATGGTTTAAAGGGATATGGAATAGAGGAAGGGGTGGGTACAGGGTCAAACAAACCCAAGACATGTTAAAATTTTATAAGGAACCCCCAAACTGTGCCTCTTAAAATAACATCTAAGTGCAAAATAGCCTGCTATTGAAGTACCTTATTTATATGTGTTTAAGTATCATACACCCAGCTAGTTTTGCAAATTACATTTCCTCTGGAGGACTGGAGAAATGGCTAGGCAGTTTCAAGTGCTTGTTGCTTTCCCAGTAATCCTGATTTCTCTTCCCAGCACCCACATTAAGTGGTTTACAACCATCTGTAACTCCAGATCCAGCGGACCCAACACCTATGGTCTTTCATGTCACCTTCACTCAATGCAAGTATGCACCTGCACAGTTACAAAATAGAAAATAAAATATTCTAATATATGTATACCAATTTTAAAGCAGGAGCAAGTTAGAAGCATTCAGAGTTGAGTACTAAGGAAAATCACTGATGATGGTGGCAAGCAAGGCTATCCTTTCAACCCAGAATAGCTAAGGACAGTGAAAGAAGTCTCAGAAGACAGCTCAGAACTGCTTGACAATGGCTGTTTGTTTTGTTTGTTTGTTTGTTTTTCCTTTTGTTTTACTTGGGGGTGATATTGTGGTCTGTCCCTAAGGTCAGATATGTACGAGAAGGGAAATGATCACACACAAACGGCGTAGGACACAGCCTTTTCAAGAACTGATGAGTACCAAGCCCCTAGCTCTAACAGAGGAACCAGGAGCCATCCCACACCAAAAAATACTTGTCTCCAAGATGGAAACAGGGTAAGAAGACAGCCCAGGCACATTGATGCAGGTAGATTTGGTCTACAGAGTGAGTTCCATGACAGCGAGGCTATTCAGAGAAAATCTGTCTTTGAAAAACTAAACAAATACTTACATTGTGGCCTAGAATACGTTCAATTATGGAAAGTAGTCATTATACACATAAAAATGAATCCATTTGTCCATTTACTGGTGGTGTTGTGTGTTCACTAGAGAAGACTGCTCGAACAGGAATTTAAGCCAATACAAAGACTTCATAGCAAAAACTACACTGTGTTCTGGATCCTGGTGTAGTACTGGCCTTTCTCAGGATGTGCTTGTAAGCCCGAAGCCATGTCCTGGCTTGACATACTTCTCTCTGGGGCCTTGTTACTGAGGAGATTCTTCCATAAAAGACAACTAGATCAAGATCACAGTGATCCCTCTATTTTAAATCATTAACTCTGCTATATCCTTACTAAAATCTGTGGCTTGCACTCCGAACACTGAGGCAGGAGAATTGTCATGAGTCCAGTCTGGAGTGTAGAGCCAGATCCTCGCTCAAAAAAAAAAAATCGAACAAACAAAACACATCCTGTATTTGAGACAGAGTCTTTCTAGAGCACAGACATAGTGGGAGAAAAGGGATGAAGTGTGGGACCAGAAGGAATTAAGGCAGGGGCCTAGAGCTGGATACAAAGTGAATAGTAATGATAATAATTTTGTCATGATCATCATATATTTCACTATTCCTTTTTTCATTATTATTTTTTTTTAATTTTTTTTATTAAGTACAATTTATTCATTTTATATCCTCCCATAAGCCCTTTGCTCCACCTTCCCTCCCTCTTCTTCTTGCATGCCCGTCCCCAAGTCCACTGAGAGGTCCTCTTCTCCTTCTTTCTGATCTTAGTTTATCAGATCACATCAGGAGTGGTTGTGTTGTCATGTTCTGTGTCCTGGTAAGGCTGCTCCCCCCTTAGGGAGAGGTGATCAAAGAGCAGACCAATCAGATTATGTCAGAGGCAGTCCCTCTTCCCATTACTATGTAACCCACTTGAATACTGAACTGTCATGTGCTACATCTGTGCAGGGGTTCTAGGTTATCTCCATGAATAGTCCTTGGTTGGAAGTATGAGTCTCTGGGAAGTTCACTGTGTTCAAATTTTCTGGTTCTGTTGTTGTCCTTGTGGTGTTCCAGTGCTCTCCAGCTCTTACTATTTCCCACTTCTTACATAAGATTCCATGCACTCTGCCCAACAGTTGGCCATAAGACTCAGTGTCTGCTTTGATACTCTGCAGAGAAGAGGCTTTCAGAGGCCCTCTGTGGCAGGTTCTTAGGTTGTTTTCTGTTTTCTTCCTCTGACGTCCATCCTCTTTGCCTTTCAGAATGTGGACTGAGCATTTTAGTCAGGGTCCTCTCTCTTGATTAGTTTCTTTAGATGTACAGATTTTAGTAGGTTTATCCTATGTTATATGTCTATATGAGTGAGTACATACTGTTTGTGTCTTTCTGCTTCTGGGATAGCTCACTCAGGATGCTCCTTTCCACGTCCCACCATTTACTTGCAAATTTAATGAATTCCTTATTTTTCACTGCAGAGTAATACTCCATTGTATAGATGTACCACAATTTCTACATCCATTCTTCAGTTGAGAGGCATCTGGGCTGTTTCCAGCTTCTGGCTATTACAAATAATGCTGCTACAAACATGGTTGAGCAAATTTCCTTATTGCATATTTGAGCCTCTTTTGGATATATGCCTAGGAGTGGTATGGCTGGATCTTGAGGAAGTGCTATTCCTAGTAGTCTCAGAAAGCACCTGATTGCTTTCCAGAGTGGTTGTACAAGTTTACATTCCCACCAGCAGTGGAGGACGGTTCCCTTTTCTCCACAACCTCTCCAACATGCATTGTCAATTGTTTTTTTCATCTTGGCCATTCTGATGGGTTTAAGGTGAAATCTCAGGGTCGTTTTGATTTACATTTTCCTAAAGGCTAATGAGATTGAGCATTTTTTAAAGTGTTTCTCTGCCATTCGATATTCCTCTACAGAGAGTTCTCTGTTTAGCTCTGTTCCCCATTTTTTAAGTGGATTACGTGGCTTGCTGTTTTTCAGGTTCTTTAGTTCTTTACATATACTGGATATTAGTCCTCTCAGATAAAGGGTTGATGAAAATTCTTTCCCAATGTGTAGGCAGTCATTTTCTTTTGATGACAGTGTCCTTTGTTTTTTTTTTTTTCTTTTTTTTTTTTAAATTTTTCACCAATTACACTTTATTCATTCTGCATCCCCCTCCATAGGCACCTCCCCCTTACCCTTCCAATCCCACCCTCCCTCCTCCCTCTGCATGCATGCCACTCCCCAAGTCCACTGATAAGGGAGGTTCTTCTCTCCTTTTTGATCTTAGTCCATCAGTTCACATCAAAAGTGGCTGCATTGTCTTCTACTATGGCCTGGTAAGGCTGCTCCCCCCCAGGGGGAGGTGATCAAGGAGCAGGGCAGTCAGATTATGTCAGAGGCAGTTCCTCTTCACATTACTATGTAACCTACTTGGACACTGAACTGCCATGGCCTACATCTGTGCATGAGTTCTAGGTTATCTCCATGAATAGTCCTTGGTTGGAGTATGAGTCTCAGGGAAGTTCCCTGTGTTCAAATTTTCTTGTTCTGAAAAGCTGATGCACATCAAATGACACCTTCATCAAAACAAAGTGACTGCCTACAGATTCTGAAAGAATCTTCACCAACCCTTTCTCTGACAGAGGACTTATATCCAGTATATATATAAAGAACTAAAGAAGCTGAAAAGCAGCAAACCAAGTAATCCACTTAAAAAAATGGGGAACAGAGCTAAACAGAGAATTCTCGACAGAGGAATATCGAATGGCAGAAAAGCA
>REGO01001409.1:5594-29523 GCA_010120015.1 Rhombomys opimus | reverse complement strand
AGAAGAAGAAAACAGGAAACAACCTAGGAACCTACCACAGAGGGCCTCTGAAAGCCTCTGCCCTACAGACTATCAAAGCAGATGCTGAGCCTGATGGGCAACTGTTGGGCAGAGTGAATAGAATTTTATGTAAAAACTGGGAAATAGTAAGAGCTAGAGAAGACAGGGTCTCCACAAAGAGAGCAACAGAACAAGAAAATTTGAACACAATGTCCTTTGTTTTATGAAAGCTTTTCAGGTTCATGAGGTCTGTTTTATTGATTGTTGCTCTTAGAGCCTGTGCTGTTAGTGTTCTGTTCAGGAAGCTGTCTCCTGTATTCCTCACTTTTTTTTCTAAGCGATTTAATGTGTTGAGGTCTTTGAACTACTTGGACTTTAGTTTTGTGCAGGGTGATAAGTATGGATCTATTTTCATTTTTCTACATGTAGACATCCAGTTAGACCAGCACCATTTGTTAAAGATGCTACCTTTTCTCCATTGTATGGTTTTGGCATCTTTGTCAAAGATCAGTTGTCCATTAGCGTGTGGGTTTATCTCTGGGTACTCTGTTCACTTCCATTGATTCACCATTCTGTTACTATGCTAATATCATGCAGTTTTTATAACTGTTGCTCTATAGTACAGCTTCAGATCAGAGATGGAGATAGCTCCAGAAGATCTTTTATTGGAGAGGACTGTTTTAGCAATTCTGGGTTTGTTGTTATTCCATATGAAGTTGAGATTTTTTCTTTCCAGGTCTAGAAAGAATTGTGTTGGTAATTTGATGGGAATTGCATTGAATCTGTAGATTTCTTTTGGTAAGATGGCCATTTTTACTATGTTAATCCTGCCAAGCCATGAGTATGGAAGATCTTTCTTTCCATCTTCTGATATCTTCTTCTAATTCTTTCTTCAGAGACTTGAAATTTTTTTTCATACAAATCTTTGACTAGCTTGGTTAGGGTTACACCAAGGTACTTTATGTCATTTGTGGCTATTGTGAAGGGTGTTTTTTCCTAATTTCATTCTCAGCCCTTTTTTCTTTTGTATACAGGAGTGCTACTGATTTTTTTTTTAGTTAATTTTGTATCCAGCCACTTTGCTGAAGGTGTTTATCAGCTGTAGGTGTTCCCAGGTAGAGTTTTTGGGGTCACTCATACTATCATATCATCTGCAAATAGTGATAATTTGACTTCTTCCTTTCCAATTTGTATTCCCTTGATCTCCTTCAACTGTCTTATTGCTCTAGCAAGGAATGCCAGAACTATGTTGAAGAGATATGCAAAGAGTGAGGAGCCTTGTCTTGTCCCTGATTTCAGTGGGGTTTCTTTAAGTTTCTCTCCATTCAGTTTGATGTTGGCTATAGGCTTGCTGTATATAGCCTTTACTATGTTTAGATATGTGCCTTGTATCCCTGATCTCTCTAATACTTTAAACATGAATGGACGTTGGATTTTGTCAAATGCTTTTTCAACATCTAGGGAGATTATCATGTGATTTTTTTTCTTTGTTAATTTGGTGGATCACATTGATTGATGTCCATATACTGAACCACCCCTGCATACCTGGGATGAAGCCTACTTGGTCACAGTGGATGATATATTTGATTTGTTCTTGTATTCGGTTGCAGCAAATGCTCTTAACTGCTGAGCCATCTCTCTAGTCCTTTCTTTTATGTTTCTCTTCATTTTAAATATGTTTTTATTATTTTTTATTTTTTTCTTTATTTATGATTATTTTTTGTTAATTGGTTTCTTAAAACCTATTTAATTTACTCTAATTTATTATGCCCATAGTGTGCGATGGAGTTGTTGCAGGCCAGAGGTATCTGGTCTTTTGAAGCTGGAGCTACAAGAAGCTGTGAAATGCCCACTGCGGGTGCTGGGAACCAATCCTGGGTTCTTAACCCCTGAGCCACCACCCCAGAACCTTGTTTACTATTTTTCTCAGCATGTTTATGAGACTTAAGTATAAGTATTGGGGAAATCAACATTTCCTTGTTTTTAGTGGCCTGATAATCATCAATCACAAGGATACATGAAAGAATTGTTATTGTTTTTTTTTTTCTGCCACTGTAAAGCTGTCATAAATGTGTGTGTTTTTTTGATGAGTGCTTGCATTTATCTCAAACACCAGTCATTGGGTAGGTATACAGCTGCCTATTTAACCTTACCAGGCTATTATGTCATGCTCTGATATGAAAATCCCAGTGCCTCCAAATCCTGCCCAATATTTACTATAGCCAGTGGTGTTGATTTTTGCTATTGTAGAGCATATACATAGTCATAGTTGACTGTTTTTTGTTTGTTTGTTTTGTTTTGTTTTTGTTTTTTGTTTTTTTTTTTAAATTTCATTGTTCTGAGACTGCTGACTTGAGCAGTTTTCATTTAGGTATAGTTATGTGTATATGTTCCTGTGTGATGGGTTCCTTTTTATGCTTTCTGCCAATTAATTTTGAGATGGTCTCACCATGTAGCCCAGGCTAGCCTCAAACTCATATTAACCTTCCTGCCTCAACCTCCTGGGTGCTTGGATTAGAGTCTTGAGCAACTATAGCTGGCAGCCTGTTTATTGTTGTTGATCTCATGTTGATTTGGCTACTATCCCTGAGCTGCAGTGTAGACCAGGCTGGTCTTGAACTTGTAGTGATCCTCTTCTTTCTCGCGACCAAATGCTCAAATTATAGGTGCATACCACCATTCTCAGCTTTTCTTTTAAAAGTTTATTTGGTTTTGCTATTTTTTGTTTTGTTTTGTTTTTTTCATTTTAAATCTTATTTTTTTATGTGTATGACCTGCATGTACATTTATGCAGCCATTCTCTCAGTGCCTGGGAGGCCATAAAAGGATACCAGAGTCCCTAGAACTGGAGTTAAAGCCTGTGTTAAGTTGTCATGTGAGTGCTGGGTACTGAATCTGTGTCTTATGGAAGAGTCACTAGTGCTTTTAACCACTGAGCTATCCCTCCAGCTCCTCACTTCCCAGTGGGTGTGTTTGTGTGCTTAGTGGTTAATTTATTTTTATTTTTCACCTGACAGGGTTTTACTATGCAGTCTTGGCTGGTTTCAAACTCACAGCGACCCAACTGCCTGTTATCTGAATTCTGGGATTAAAGTTGTGCACAAACGTACGCCGTCCCCTCCAGTTCCTCTTTTGGTTTCATTTGCTTTTTGAATGGGAGGGTCATTACACAGCCCAGGCTATCCTGGTATTCACTATGTAAACCAGGCTGGCCTGGAACTCACAGACATCCACCTTCCTATGCCATCCTAGTGCTGGGATTAAAGATGATCATCACCATGCCTGGCTCCCTGCTCCCTTGTAAAATGCCTTTTGAGATAGAGTCAGGCAATATTGCTTAAGCAGCAACTAACTGTTCTTCTGCTCAGGTCAGCTAAAACTGCAGCCTGTGATGCCACAGCCTCTTCTCTTTTCCCTTATGCTCTTGGGCTGCTTTCTGATTTTGAGTTAGTTATAAAATTCTTTGCAAATTCTGTGTCCAAAGCATTTGCTGCAGACACGTGCTGTGGGTATTTTCTGTCAGTCTATGCAAACATCGCTTTTTATTTCCTTAAATACAAGCAGCAGACATTTTCTTTTTTTTAATATTTTTATTTTTATATTAATTAGTGTATTTCCTTTGTATCCCAGCTATAGCCCCCTTGCTCATTTCCTCTCGATGCCACTCTCCCTCATCTCCTCCCTGCCTCTCTCTAAGTCCACTGCTACGGAAGGTCCTTCTTCCCTTCCATCTGACCCCAGCTTATCATATCTCACCAGGGCTGGCTGCAATGTCCTCTATTGTGGCCTAGCAAGGCTGCTCCTCTTCTTTGGGGATACTTCACTCAGAATGATCTTTTCTAGGTCCCAACATTTGCTGCAAATATCATGATTTCCTTGTTTTTAATTGCTGAGTAACATTCCATTGTGTAAATATACCACAATGTCTGTATCCATTCCTCCATTGAGGGACATTTGGGTTGTTTCCAGCTTCCGGTTATTATGAATAAAGCTGCTACAAAATGGTTGAACAAATGTTCTTGTTGTGTACTTGAGTATATTTTGGATATAAGCCTAGGAGTGGTATAGCTGGATCTTGAGGAAGAACTATTCCTAATTGCCTGAGTTAGCACCAGATTGATTTCCATAGTGGTTGTACAAGATTACATTCCTACCAGCAATGGAGAGGTTTCCCATTTCTCCATATTCTCTCCAGCATGTGTTGTCACTTGAGTTTTTTCTCTTAGCCATTCTGATGGGTGTAATGTGGAATCTCACGATCCTTTTAATTTGTGTCTCCCTGATGGCACTTAAAGGACATTCAACATATCTTTAAGTGTTTTTCTGCAATTTGATATTTCTTTGTTGTAAATTCTCTATTTAGCACCGTACCACAATCTTTAATAGGAATACCTGATTTGTTAGTTTTTAACTTCTTGAATTCTGTATATATACTGGATATTTGCCCTCTGTCAGATATAGGGTTGGTGAAGATTCTTTCCCAGTCTGTAGGATGTTGTTTGGTTTTGATGACAGCGTCTTTTGCTTTACAGAAACTTTTCACTTTCATGAGGTCCCATTTATTGATTGTTCTTAGAGCCTGTGCTGTTGATGTTCTGTTCAGCAAGTAGTCTCCTGTGTTGATGAGTTCTAGGATCTTCCACACTTTTTCTTCTAACCAATCCAGACAGTTTTATGTTGAGGTGTTTGATCCCCTTGGACTTTAGTTTTGTTTGCGTGATAAGTATGGATCTATTTGTCATTTTTCTGTATGTAGATATCCAGTTGGACTAGCACCATTTGTTGAAGATGCTGTCTTTTTTCCATTGAATGGTTTTGGGTTTTTTGTCAAAAATCAAGTATTCATAGGTGTGTGGCTTTATTTCTGGGTCTTCTATGTGGTTCCATTGATCCACTGTTCTGTTTCTATGCTAATAACGTACAGTTTTTATTACTATTGCTCTGTAGTACAGCTTGAGATCAGGGATCTGTTGTTCAGGATCATTTTGGAAATTGTGGGGTTTTTGTTTTTCCATATAAAGTTGAGAGTTTTTCTTTCAAGGTCTGTAAGGAACTGAGTTGGTATTTTAATGGGAATTGCATTCAATCTGTAGATTGCTTTTGGCAGAATGGCCATTTTTACTGTTAATCCTACCAATATATGAGTACAGGAGATCTTTCTGTCTTCTGATGTCTTCTTCAGTGTCTTTCTTCAGATATTTGAAGTTTTTCTCAAACATGTCTTTCACCTTGCTTGGTTAGAGTCATACCAATGTACTTTATGTTATGAGTTCTTTGCATATTCTGGGTCCAAAGTCTTTGCTGCATACATGTGCTGTAGGCATTTTCTGTCAGACCATGCAAACATAGCCTTTCTTTTCGTTAAATAAAAGCAGTAGACCTTTTAAACCTTGAAGTGGAATATTTTTCCTACATTTTAAAACACTTTTATGTAATTTCTCTTTGTCTATATTTTATTGTTTTCCTTTGGGTTTTTTGTTTGTTTGTTTCTTCCAAGACATGGTTTCTCTGTGTAGCCCTGCCTGTCCTGGATACTCACTTGCAGACCATGCTGGCCTCCAGCTCTCAGAGATTTCCATCTCTGACTCTTGACTACTGGGATTGAAGGAGTTTGCCACCGTAGCACATCACAGTCTTTTTAAATTACTTCTTTTATTTTTGGAGATGATATGTACATAATTTCCTAATCCCATATTTTCCTCCAAACAATCTTATATGCCTCTGCTTGCTATCTTTAGCCTTTTCTTTCATTAATTGTTGTTATATACATATATGCATATATATGTAAATACACATATATTCCTAAATGCCACATGCTCAGTCTGTATAATGTTACTCACATGTATGTTTTCAGAACTGACCATTGGAATCAGATACTGATTGTGCTCTTCCCTGGGGAAGACAATTTCTCCTGCTCTCAGCATTCCTTAGTTGCTGTAGATCCTTGTGGAGGGTGAGGCCTGGTGTGCTTTCCCTACTCCATGTTGCCAGCATGTTTCCCTACTGCTGTTGATGTCATTTCTTTGCTTTTATCACTTTATATCTTTTGTTGCTATTATGTGTGGGCTTTATTTTCTGTAAGTGTTCTTTACAGCTGAGCCATCTCTCTATCCTCATGATTTAGGCATAATTTATATGTAGTCATTTTGATATAAATGCTTTCTTTGTTTACTGAAGTGGTACGTTGGTTGTTTGGATTTCAACCTTATTGTGAGGTATCCATCAGAGAAGACTGCTCAGACATGTGCTTAAGCTAACAGACAGTTTCTGTAAGGTGGGTCAGGGACTACACTGGGTTTGCTAGATTCCAGTGCAGTACTGAGCCTTTCTCACGGGGAGCTTTTAAGCACATGAAATCATGTTCTTGATTGACGTACTTTAGTAAACATGAACAGCTAGCCAGAAACAGAACCATGGAAGCCAAAAAAACAAGGCTAGTTCTTTTAGAGACTTTCCACTACTATGGACTTTGGCAGATTAGGCCTTTGTTTTAGTTTTAGCAATTGGTACTATCTATGTCCTGAGATTTTGTTGTACTTCCATCATGGAGTCAGTTGTGCTAATTGGTCTGGGCCCAGTTACCACCTCAACTGGAAATGATGAATTTCCTATTGCCTTTTATTTTGGTTTCTCACTTAACTGCATTGATTAAGGTTACCAGGATATCTGAGGGTGTAGCTGAAGGCAGATCTTTTGACTAGCATGCACAAGGCCCTGGTTCAAAGATGATTAAAAAGCAAGCTATCCTAAGCTTAAATAGTAACTAAATTGTAATCGGGTTTTAGGGACTAACAGGAAGACTGCCAGCTAGGATGGTGACACATTGCTTTTATCGCAGAACTCCAGGGCAGGTACAGACAGGTCTCTGTGATTTCCAGGCGATGACATGGGAGTTCTCAGAACACCATGGCTATGGAGAGAGAGACCCTGTCTCAAAAATAAAAATAAACAAAACAGGATAAATAAACAGACCATAACATCCCCTGTACCCTACCCTTCCTGCCCAAAGAAGAAAGAATGAAGAAAAAGAGCGATTCAAACTGTGTTTCAGTGGTGCAAGAAGTGGAGGTGTGAATTAAAAAGAAGAAAGAACCTAGAAGAAATGGACACCTAGAGAAGCTGAAAGGTTGCAGGAAAGGCTGGGTGCACACCTAGTGATAGACGGTATCCCTAGAGCACACATTATAAAAAACAGTCCGGGCTGTAGAGATGGCTTAGTGGAAAAAGGTGCTTGCCACCAATCCTGCCAAACTTGACCATATGATATCAGTTCCTGGGACCCACAAGGTGGAAGAAGAGAACAGATTCCCCTACAAGCATTGATGAATATTCCTATGACACTTATATATTATATAAGAATATAATAATAATATGAAAAGATAGCAAAGTGTCATGGCTGTCATCTATACCCCCAATATTCATGAGGCTTAGGAAAGAGATCAGAAGATGAAGGCTTTTCTTGGCTACATAGTGACTATGAAGCCCACTAGGGATACATGGCACCTTTTCTCAAAAGTCCAGAAGGAGAAATGGAGAGAGGGGGAAAGGGAGACAGCGAGGAATGAAAGGAAGGGTGAGGGAGGCAAAAGAGAGGAGAAGGGCAGAAGAACAGGAGGGAAGGAGGAAGGAGGCCAGGCATGGTGTCCCACACTTGTAATCTTGGGGAAAAAACAAAAACAAATAGGCTAAAGATGTACCTTGGTAGAGGGCCTGCAGTGCAAAGTCGTGTGTTCTAGTCCCCAGTATGGCATAACCACCTGTGCTGCTGAACATTTCTAATCTCAGCACTCTGGAGGTAGGAACAGGAGGATCAGAAGTTCAAAGCCATCATTGGAAACATAACAAGGTGCAGGCCAGCCTGGGCGATGTGATGCTCTATTTTAATACAATACAAAACAAAACAAAAAACAGCAAAGTAAAATTAGCCCATCTCTTAGGAGTCTAAAGCAGGAGGTCACTAGGAGCTTGATGCCAGCTTGGATTGCACAGTTAGTTTTGGGCCAGCCTCAAGCTCAGGAAGTACAATGAAGTCTCTTAACTACTGAACCATTTCTCATGCCCTGTACTGCATTTTCTAAGACACACAAGACTACACAAAACAAAACAAAGCTACAAGTAGAAATCATCTTAAAATACAAATAGAATTGGTTTTGTTGTTTATTTTTCTTTTTTTGAGATGGAATCTCTCTGTGTAGTCCTGTCTTTCCTGGAACTCCCTATGTAGACAGGACTGGTCTCATGCTCAGAGATTCAACTGTTTCTCCCTCCTGAGCACTGAGAATAAAGGCCTGCGCCACCATGCCTAAAATATTTTCTTGATTTTTAATTTTTAAAAATGATTTTTATTTTTATTTTATGTGCACTTGTGTTTTGCATACATGTCTGTGTGTCTTAATGAAGGTGTTGGATCCCCTGGATAGTGTTACAGACAGTTGTGAGCCGCCATGTGTGTGCTGAGAATTGAACCTGGCTCCACTGGAACAGCAGCAAGGCTGTTAAACACAGAGACAAGTCCCCAGCTCTGGCATATGTTCATGATTTTTTGTTTCTTTTTCTAAATCATGTGACTGTGAAGGGTTGGGGGGGGAATCTGTTATATGCAAGAAAGCACATGTCTGCAGAGCTGATTATGAGTAGATGTGAGCTGCCCTGCTGGGGAAGCAAGCTTTAGTCTTCTCCAAGAGCACACTATTCTTTCTTTTTCCTCTTTTTGTCAGTTTATTAACACTTAGGTAAAACAGGCTTGCATGATTTCTACTCATTTCCTTTACTGCATATTCTTGCATTTGGGTTGGTGACTCTCCAGCTCTATCTACCGTGGCCTTTTGGTTTTTGGAGGAAACATGGTGAGCAATCTTCGCATAGTAACATTTGTTGACATCAGCAACACTTCCTTGACACTGTGGACTAGAAATTTCCAGAAGCCACTTGGCAGCATGTTCTTGACTTTCTTGGTGCTCCTGTCACAAATAATGGGCATCAGCATCAGGCCCTTCACTCTTTGCACCAAGTTGTTCGTACCGCTGGGTTCCAGACCCAACCCTGCACCCCTGTTTCTCTTAATCTGGAATATTGTACCTAGGGCCTAGTACATGCTAAGCACATACTACCACTGAGTTCTGTTATACCTCTAGTCTCTACAACTTTTAGATAGGTTTAAGATAGGTTTGTTTTAAGATAGGTTTGTCTCTGGGTGTGGTGGTACATGCTTTTAATGTAATTACCAACAGAGGCAGAGTTCCAGGACAGCCATAACTGTATAACAGTGAAACCTTATCTAAAAAGCAAACCAAAACAATTAAACAAAAATATATAGGTATTTGTAACACTAAGAATATGCAAAGTCAGTTTCAATGTACTACAAGCCTCTAGCTGCCTCCCATCTAATACTTTTCCTCCAGCAGACCCACCCAGGAGGCAATAAGGTACACTGAAAAATTTTCTTTTTCTGGTTGCTAGGATCATGACTGAAAGTATCATTAATGTTTTGTTTGTTAACTTTGTTTGTCTGTGAACTGTTTTGTCTTCTTGATTTGGCCAGGTTTTGTAGCCACATTGGATGATGATAATGAAGATCTGGTATGTGGTCGTTGGGCGGACAATATCATTTGGGATGCTCAGGCCATACTCTGATTTTGGAGTCTCCTGTCTTGACCCTTGATACCAATGATGAGATTTTTAATTTTTAGTATATTTATGGCAGAAGTCAGTGTTCTCTTATCTTTGACATTGTACTAAATTAATGTCAAAGAGCAAGAGGAAATAAAAATAGTGGAGAAGGCAAAAACTAGGAAATGTTAGGTGGTGATTTTTAAAAAACAGTATTTTAGCTGCCATATATAGTGTTTGAGTATTGTTTAGGAAAAACCCATACAGGAATGTTGAAAATTGTATCTTTTAAGACATCATCAGACATGGCTGGGCAAAGTTGGAAAATACCTTAAATCCCAGCACATGGGAGGCAGAGGCAGGTGAATTCCTGTGTTCAAGGCCAGCCTGGGCTACTTAATGAGTTCCAGGACAGCCAGGACTACACAGATAACCTGTCTCAAAACCAACCAAGGAACCCAAAGACGTATACTTATGCTGGAGTGAATTACCAAGTAAAAGTCGTCTGGAAGTAGAGTGAGAGATCTACTTAGAAAATCCACAATTATCAGCAGGATGGGTGAATTTTGGTTGGGCCTGGTAGCATGGACCCAGTTCCTTAGGAGGCCAAGGCAAGAAGACTAAGTTCAAGGCTACAAAGTGTGTTCCAGTGAAGCTTTGGTAACTTAGTGAGATCCTGTCTAAAACTAATGCAGAAAGAGGTCAAGAGGGCTAGAGATCACAGCTCAGTTGTAGAGTCCTTGCCTGGCCTGTGTAATACCTTAGTTTCAATTCTTAGTATTACACAGAGGTGAGCCTCGAGTGGCAGAGAGATGATTTTTATGGACATATCTCAGGACCTCACAGGCAAAGATGGAGACCTTATACTTGCAGAATGAAATTAGAAAAATGGACCATTAATGATGTAAGTTGGCATGGTAGCCATGATGAAAAATTACTATAAATGGCTGAGTAAATTTTATTTACTCATATAATTTTTTTAATGTTTTTTAACTGCATGTTTAAAAAAATACTAATTTATTTTATTTATGTGTACAAGTGTATTGCAGCACAAATGTATGTATGTGAACTATGTATATATGTATATAAATGTATATATGTGAGCCTGGTGCCTTAGGAGGCCAGAAAAGTGTGTTAGAATCCCTAGAACAGGAAGTGTGGATGGTTATAAGCCACCATGTGAGTGCTGAGAACCACACCTGGGACCTCTCCAAGAACAAGTGTTCCTCAACATGGAGCCATCCCTCCAAGCCCTGAATGTTTGTTATCAATATACCTAATTAGGTTTGTAGTGATAATCTGTGAACATATATTTTGCTATATATATTTTTTTGGGGAGAAAGGAGGGATATGTCTTGTTAATAGCAAATGCTACCCTTTTGGAAGATTATATGTATCTTTATTAATTTTATTATGTGAGTCTAACTGAGTTTCTATGTTTCTGCTAGAAACCTGGAAAAGATCCTGGAGCTCCACATTGCAAATATGGAGAAACTGTTTATTGCCACACATCTCCTTTCCTGGGCTCCCTTCATCCTGGCCACTTACTGCAGGTGAAGAATTTATTCCTGTCTTTATTCTCTCCTAAAGAATTGACAGATGAGGAGCGAGTTTGCTGAAAAAGAAATGATGTTGGATGATTAGAATACTGTTCATGTATTAGGTATAAGGTAGTATAATCCACTGGGAGTGATTGTGGATGTGAAGTTACACACCATTAATCTCAGAACTTGAGAGGCAGAATGTGACACCAACATGGTCTACATATTGAGTTCCAGGTCATCCAAGGCTATGTAATAAGACACTACCTCAAAAAAAGGGAAGGGGTCTGGAGAGATGACTCATCAGCTAAGAACCCTGGCTTCTCTTGAAGTTTTATTCCCTAGCATCTACAAGGCAGCTCACAAACATCTTTAGCTGTAGTTTCAGGAGATCTGAACTTTCTTCTAGTCTTCTTGGGTACTTCATCCATGTTGTGCACAGACATGGATGAAGGCAAAACACCTATACACATTTTTAAAAAATTAAAAATAAAAGATTAGTATAATCCACTGGACATAAAGGATGGGAGGATCAGAAGTTCAAGATCATGCTGGGCTGTGCAGCAAGTCTGAAGGCAGTCTGGTATATAGGAGACTTTGTCTCAAAAACAAAACCAGCAAAACAGAAAGACTAGTATAATTTAAAAAATAAGACAAAGGATTTTCATGAAAATAATTCTCTGTGTTATTTTAGATTTTTAGTCTAAATGTAGAATACTAAGGATTTTTGTTGTTTGATTTGTGGAGATTGTGTGTACATATGTGTGTGTCATGCATTTTTTCCTGTTATTTAGTCAAAATTTTGTCCCTTTTGATGAGCAACGTCAAGAAGGGGCCTGAATAGAACATCACAGGACTCAAGAGAAATTGAGCAGACTTAAACGAAACCAGAAAAAAGAAGCTGAAGGGTCCTCCTGAGAAAAAGCACCCCAAAATGAAGGAACATCCTGACTTAAAAGTAAGTAGAGTAAGTCAGGCATGGTTGGCTCACATCTTTAATCTCAGCACTCTGCAGAGACAGGCAGATCTCTGAGTTTGAGGCTAGCCTGATTTACAAAGCAAATTCCAGGACAGCCAGGGCAGCAATACTGAGAAAACTGTGTCTTGAAAACAACAGCAAAAGTAAGAATACTATAGCCAGGTTTGTGGGACACACTGCAATCCTGCCACTTGATAGACTGAGGCAGGATTGTGAGTTTGAAAACACAGAAAGATCCTGTCCCAAAAAGAAAAGTAAAAGGAGACAAAATGTTACAGATGACCACAGCTAACAAAGCAAAGGAAGAAAGCATACCTTTTCTCTCAGCTTTTGTCATCTTTATTTACTGGAAATAAAAGCAACATTGTGGGGTACTAGACTATATTACTTGATAATGTACCTGTAACAACACCTGCATTCCCACCACTAGGGAAGCTGAAACAGGAGGATTCAGGAACAAACAGCATAGCAAGTCTGTGCTCCTCTGGGCTTCATCAGACCTTGGGAAGAAAACAGACATACACTCACTTTTCTGTAGGAGTTGAGCATCTTTGGTACATTTATTTATTTCCATATACCTTTGTTATTGAACGTCAGACCCAGGACATGATGTGTATTAGCCAAGTGCTCTACTGGTTAGCTATTTCCCCAACCTCACAATCCTTTTCTAACATGGTAGCGTACTAAAAGAAGGGGCTAGAGAGAGGGTTCAGGGTTTAAGAGTGTTTACTCTATCAGAGGACTGGGGTTTGGATCTTAGCACTTTTGTTGCGTGGCTGATCAACAGCTGTAACTCCAGCTTCAAGGAATGTAATACTCACTCTGTCTTCAGTAGTTCCCTATACAAAGGCTTGTGCATACCCCTATACACACCACTTCACATACATAGAAAACATGCCTTAGGAACAGGATTGAAAAGGACAAGAATATATCCAGGTTGTTTTTCATCACTTTGGTTAAAGATTCCATGTACTGTTGCATAATGTATGCAATAAGATAAGGGAATTGTTGCAATTGGAAAGAACTGTGAACCTGGATACACAAGATCTGGGTCTGGTTCTGCTACTTAATAGCTTTAATAACTTTTCCAAACCAGTTTTTAGAAAATGTTGTCTGTTCACTTGAAGGTAGTGGCAGAGGTACGTGTCTCTCAGAGTTCAGGAAGCCAACCTGGTCTCTGGAGGAAGCCCAGGACAGCCAGAGTTACACAGAGAAACCCTGTCCTGACCATGCCCCTTCCAAAAATTTATCATGACTATTCTTGTTTCTCCCCTCCTGCATATACATTTCTTACTAGTTTTGACATGTTTTACCCCATTTACATCTAATATGTTGATTTTTTTTTCTGTTGCAGCTAAAATGTGGGGCATGTGGTGCTATCGGGCACATGAGGACAAATAAATTCTGTCCCCTTTATTATAAAACAAATGCTCCATCTTCTAACCCTATAGCCATGACAGAGGAACAGCAGGAAGAGCTGGAAAAGACAGTCATTCATAATGATAATGAAGAACTTATAAAGGTTGAAGGGACCAAGATCATTTTGGGAAAACAGCTCATTAAGAGGTAAGGGACAGCAGGCAGGAAGTGCTGTAGTGAAGATATGTTCAGGGTTAATGATGAGGTTTGGTAGTTGTAAATGTAATGTGATTGTTCTTTCAAGTGGATCTAGGAGTTATGGGAGTTTCGGATTATCACCATGAATGTAATTTTTCCTGGTAATGAAAATTACAGTGATCATTAGTGTGCACTACTTGCTTTGTACATGCTATGCTTTCGTAGTCTCAGAAATTTTTTTCTGTTTTTGTTTGTTTGTTTGTTTGTTTGTTTTGTTTTCATACAGGATCTGTACAGAGTCCTGCCTATCCTGCCTAATGTACCCTATAGACCAGACTGGCCTTGAACACAGACATCCACCTGCCTCTGCTTCTGGAGTACCAGGATTAAAAGTGCTCCACCTAGCCTGGCTAGTTTTAGTATTTATACAGTACCATTACCAGAGGAATTGTTTGTTTTGTTTTGATTTGCTTGTTTTCGTGTGTGTGTGTGTGTGTGTGTGTGTGTGTGTGTGTGTTATTCACAGGCACTGCATGTAAGTAAGTGTTCTATCACTGAGCTATGGTCTCAGACCCTTGCACATTTTTTAAGGTTTTGCTAAATTACCCATGTTGGCCTCAAACTTTTAGTCTTCCACAAATCTAAGATTACAGGCATGGAACACTACACCTGGCATGAGGATAGTTGAGATAAAATGAGAGATGATGAAGAAAACTATGCTTATGCCCAATCTTCTTGTCCTCAAAAAAAATAATAATAATAATGCTTAGGTCTATCTCCACATCTTTTATTTTATTTTTTTTATATTTTTTATATTAATCACAGGTTATTTACTTTATATCCCAGCTTAGGCCCTTTCCTCATTCTCTCTCAATCCCACACTCCCTCCCTCATCTCCTCCTTGCCCCTTTCCAAGACCACTGGTAGGGGAGATCCACCTCCCCATCCATCTGAATCTAGCTTATCAAGTATTTTCAGGAATGGCTGCAATGTCCTTCTCTGTGGCCTAGCCAGACTGCTCCTCCCTTGGAGGAGAAGAGGTCAAAAGAGCCAGCCATTGAGTTCATATCAGAAGTAGTCTCTGTTCCCCTCACTAGAGAACTCACTTGGATACTGAGCTACCATGGGCTACATCCGACCAACAGCTTATATTCATACATGGTTCTTGGTTTGGAGAAACAGTCTCATAAAAGACCTCCGTGCCCAGATATATTTGGTCCTTGTGGAGCTCCTGTCCTCTCCAGGTCATATTAACTCACCCTTCTTTCATAAGAATCCCTGCATTCTGTTGAAGATTGGTAATGAGTCTTAGTATCTGCTTTGATACATTGCTAGGTAGAGTCTTTCAGAGGCCCTCTGTGGTAGTCCCCTGTCCTGTTACTTGTTTGCTCCTACATCCAGTGTCCATTGCTTTTGTCTAGAGATCAATGGAAGTTCAGTAGAAATATCCAGATGCAAATATATTACTGATTGATACCATTTGGAAGTTGAAAAATAACATGATTCCTGCTGTGTTTCTATTCAATCAAAACTGTTTTGTGCCAGATTTTTCTTTAAGTTTTTGAGACAGAATTTCTCTGTTTAGCCTTGGCTGTCCTGGACTTTCTTTGTAGACCATGCTGTCTTTGAACTCGCATTGATCTGGCTGCCCCTGCCACCTCGAGAGCTGGATTATAGGCATGTTCCACCAGGCCCAGGTGTACTTAGATTTTTTAATAGATGGAAATGGAAATGTTAGAGATTTTTTCATTTTCAAAATTAAAAAGCAAGACAGGCCGTTGTGCTACACCCTTTATTCCCAGCACTTAGGAGACAAAGGCAGGCAAATCTCAGAGTTCAGGGCCAGCCTGCTCTATAGAGTGAGCTCCAGGACATGTAAGACTGTACAGGGAAACCCTCTCTTGACCCCTCCCCCAATATAAACCTATTGAATAATTGAGAGTTCACAAAAGTATTCCAAATTAATCTGTTCACCTTTTTGCCACATTAGTATTTGTATACCTAAAATGTTTGTAATCTGATTAATTGAGAAGTAAATTACAGATATCATGATAGTTCACTATACACACATACACTTTTCTAAGAACTGGACTTTAACACATGGTACTGTTACGACAACTAAGAAATAAACATTAGTTTAGTAATATTCAATTCTCAAGCATTTATTCAAATTATCCAAGCCATCTCATTGACCTTTATTGGCTCATTTCTTACTTCTCAATTCAATTCCAGTGTAAACATTACTGTATTTTCAGTCTGTCATAGCCTAAAGCTATCCTGACTATTTTTGTACACTTTGTGGCAGTGACTCTTTTTTCATTAAAACCAAAGGTTTCACCAAGTACCACAATTTCAGGATCTTGTTTTGGAAAGAACAAAGATTTAATTTTTAAAAACTGAAAAAGAAAGAGTATGGCGGTTTTCAAGGAAATAATTAATACCTGACTTCTTTTCTACTGATTAGACTCATATTAAAAATGTTTGGGGGAGGGGGCGGAGCCAAGATGGCAACTAGCATGCATAGTTTCTGAGCTGTGGAAGAGCTGAACACCTGAGCTGGTGAGTGAAAGGACTTCTGAAGCCAGGGAAATGACAGTGAGGCTTTCTAAATGACAGGGAACATCACACGAGGTGGGAACTTTAGTCTCGGGTCACACATGGACTTGTTTGGGGAAGGAAAGAAATGTTCCTGTGATCTCCCAGCACTTCCCTTTCTCAGACAGTCCTCCTCCTTGGCACAGCTGACTAACCGAGATTCTCAGCTCATATATAACAGCCTGGGCTCTGCAGCCAGCAGCTGAGGCAGAGCTCCTAGCCCCTTAGTAGAAACTGCCAGCGCACTGGTCTTGGAGTCCTAGACCCATGGCACCATCCTCCCAGGGTCCCTGGTCTGCTGGCTGCCATACTGGCTCTACAGGGTTGTTCAGCCACTGACTGTATGGCCTTCCCAATCCCTCAGTGACAGATAATATGCTATATACCCACCAAAGCAGAGCAAACCCACCATAGAAGCTAGGCACACCAGACGCTGGGCCTCACAGGCCTGGAGAGCACAGTGGAGGGCCTTCAAGACTTCCCAGAAGGCATCTGGACTGCCATTCCAGTCTCCAGCTGTAGCTGGACTTCCTAACCTGGTGGCTGTAGCAGTACTGAGTTGGCGGAGGAGCACTTCAGTCCTCTTGCTAAGACCAAGCAAGGCCAAACCAGAGAGCAGAGAGCCCGGATACTCGGATCCCTGCCAATGTGACCTGCTTGAGAGTGAGTGCACACTTGAGTGTCTGCAGAGCCCCAGATCCAGAGTTCTTCTAAAATAGAAGCCAGGCATTGGACCCCTCTCACCCACATACCCACTGTGGGAAACAGAGGGTCACTTGGGACATTGAAGCCCCTGCTCTGTGGGTCCAATTGAGGAGTTCAGGCAGTTAATGCCAGAAATTGCACAGTGACCATAACCAGCACCTGCCACATATAGAATGCGTGCACAAATAACCCCCTAGAAGCCTGCAAGGCAGAGCCCCTCCCAAACACTCAAGGATTCAACATTCTCTATCACTCTGTCCCTCAAGGCACACTTCCCTGCATACTTAAACACACAAACACACACCCAAACACAAGTGCACCTGAATACTTTCCTCCCACAGGTACAGATAGTGCACCAATGCAAATGCTAAGGCCAAGGGACCTCTCTCAGCTTCCTGAAGAACTCTCCAGATGACAGAGAGAGACAGTACCAATCTGAACTGCAGAATCCAGAAACAAACAGGGAAAGTTTCAAATAAGCCAATCGCTAGGGGTAGGTGAAAGAACACATCCAAAATAAATCAGGACATCATGACTTCACCAGCAAACCCCTAAATTGATGGATACTCCAATTCTTCAATAGCACAGGAAAATGACTTTAAAGCTATACTTACCCAATAATTTCATGCTCATAAACAGGAACCAAATAGCCATGCAAATTCAGACAGTTAAAGAGAAAATGAACAAATCTTACTAAGATTTGGCCAGTCAGTTGTAGGCAAAGAAAGAGGAAATGGACAAAATTCTTAAAGAAACACAGGGAAATATAGCAAAAAAAAAAAAAAAAGTAGAGATAAAATTAGTGGCATATAAAGAGGAAATGAACAACAAAAAAAAAAAAAATAGAGGCACAAGTAGAGATAAAATTAGTGGCATATAGAGAGGAAATGAACAACAACAACAAAAAAAGACCATCATAGAGAGACAGGAATCCACATTCAAAGAGATGAAGTAAATGGTGCAAGGCAGGAAAACAGAATTAGAAGCAATAAAGAAAACACAAACTGAGAAAACCCTGGAGCTGGAGAACTTAGAGAAAAGATCAGGAACCACAAAGGTAAGCATCACCAGCAGAATACAAGAGATGGAAGAGAGAATCTCTGGAGCTGAAGACACTTGCAAAAATTGATACTTCTCTCAAAGAGAAAGTAAAATCAGAAAAGTTCCAAACACAAAATATCCAAGAAGTCAAGGAAGCCATGAAAAGATGAAATCTAAGAATAATAGGAGTTGATGAAAAAGAAGACTCCAGGCTCCAAGGCCCAGAAAATATTTTCAAGAAAATCATTGAAGAAAAATGTCCCAACTTAAAGAAAGAGATGTCCATAAATATACAAGAGGTCTACAGAACACCAAATACACTAGACAGAAAAGAATAACATCATGTCACATCATAGTCAAAACACTAAATCTACAGAACAAAGAAAAGATATTAAAAGCAACAAGGGAAAAAGACCAAGTAACAGATGAAGGTAGAAGTATCAGAATCACACCGGACTTCTCATCAGAAACTATGAAAGCCAGAAGGGCCTGGGCAGGTGTCATGCAGCCTCTAAGAGACCACAGATGCCAACCAAAACTGCTATACCCTGCAAAGCTTTCAATCAACATAGATGGAGAAAACAAAACATTCCATGACAAAACTAAATTTATGTGATATCTACACAGCAAACCAGCCTTACAGAAGATACTAGAAGGAAAACTCCAATCCAATGAAAACAACTTCACCCAAGAAAACTTACCATACAGATAATATCCTAACAGAAATTAAAAGAAAACAAGCAGTGAAACACAGTATCACCACTGACTCCAATATGAAAGGAACTAACATTCATTGGTCACTATTATCTATCAATATCAATGGACTCAACTTTCCAATAAAAAGACACAGACTAACAGAATGGGTGTGGAAACAGGATCCAACATTCTGCTGCATCCAGGAAACTCACCTCTGCAACAAAGATAAAGACTACCTCAGAGTAAAGGGCTGGAAAAATGTCTTTCAAGCACATGGACCCAGAAAACAAGCTGTGGTAGCTATCCTAATATCTCATAAAATAGATTTTCAACCAAAATTAATCAAAAAAAGATGAGGAGGGACACTACATTCTCATCAAAGGAAAAATCCACCAAGAGGAAATCACAATTCTGAACATCTATGCCCCAAATACAAGAGCACCTACATTCATAAATGAAACAAAATTAAAACACAAATCACAAATCAATCCCAACACCTTAATAGTGGGAGACTTTTCCCATTTTCACCAAGGGACAGATCATTTAGACAGTGGCCTAAAAAGGAAATAAAGGCACTTACAGAGATCCTAAATCAAATGGAACAAATAGATGTCAACAGAACTTTCCACCCAAACTGAAAAAGAGTGTAACTTCTTTTCAGCACCTAATGGAACCTTCTCCAAAATAGACCATATACTTGGTCACAAAGCAAGCCTCAACAGATCCAAGAAGATTGAATTAATCCCCTGTATTCTATCTGACCACCATGGACCTCAACAACAATGGAATTAGAAAAAAGCCTAAAAGCACATGGAACTGAACAACTTGCTGCTCAGTGACAGCTGGCTTAAGGAAGAAATAAAGAAAGAAATTAAAGAATTCCTAGAATTCAATGAAAATGAAGGTACAACCTACCCTAATTTATGGGACACAATGAAAGCAGTGCTCAGAGGAAAATTCATACTACTAGGTGCCTTCAAAAAGAAATTTGTGACATCTCATACAAGCAACTTAATGGCCCAACTGAAACCCCTAGAAGAAAAGAAGCAAATACACCCAAGAGGAGCAGACAGCTGGAAATAATCAAACACAGGGCTGAAATCCATCAATTAGAAACAAATGAAACTATTCAATGAAACCAAGAACTTGTTCTTTGAGAAAATCAACAAGATAGACAAACCGTTATCCAAACTAACTAAAAGGCAGAGAGAAACTATCCAAATCAGCAAAATCAGAAATGAAAAGGGGGACATGACTACAGACACCAAGGAAATCCAAACAATCATTATGTTGTACTACAAAAGCCTATATGCCACAAAATTTGAATATCTAAATGATATGGACAATTTCCTTGATAAATTCCATCTACCAAAATTAAGTCAAGATCAGGTAGAAAGATTGAATAGTCCTATATCCCCCAAGGAAATAGAACCAGTCATCAACAGCCTCCCTTCCAAAAAAAAAAGCCCAGGACCAGATGGTTTCCACACAGAATTCTACCAGACCTTCCGAGAAAAGCTAACTCCAATTCTCTCCAAATTATTCCACAAAATAGAAACAAAAGGAACTTTACCAAACTCATTCTATGAAGCCACAGTCACCTTAATACCTAAACCACACAGAGACCCAACCAAAAAAGAGAACTTCAGACCTATCTCTCTTACGAGAATTGATGTAAAAATCTTAGTAAAATCCTTGCAAACTGAATACAAGAACACATCAAAGATATCATCCACCATGACCAAGTAGGCTTCATCCCAGGCATGGAAGTGTGATTCAACATACAGAAATCCACCAATGTAATCCACCTCTTTACAATAAACAAAAAGTACATGTATAAGAGATTTGTTTATGGCCGAACAATACAAAATAAAAGACAGTTTTTTAAAGTTCACAGAGACAGGTTCTCTCTTAGTAGTCTTGGCAGGTGTTAAATTCATGGAGATATGCCTGCTTCTGCCCCCTGAGTACTGGCATGCATGGTCACATTCAGCTTATGTTATTCTGACTGTAGAATACTGGCTGACCTAGGATTTGGTTATGGGGACCAGGGTTACCTCTGCTTATTAAGCGTTGATATTTTTCCTGCTTGTTTAGTTTTGTTGTTTTTCTTTTTTCTTTTTTAAAGGAATATTCATTTTCTAAGTAGGGAGTTATTTCTAGTATGGTAAAAATAGTATTAAGGGAGCTATAGCCTAGAAGTAATTACAAAACTGTTTACCTACTGAACAGGTGATTTTCTTTGGAAATTAGCAGCTATCTAGCAATAGTAATGCTTGCTTTCTCCACTCCTTGCTTTGTTTGCTTCTTCTTACATTGCTATGAGCACAGGGGGAAAAGATTTATTTCTTTTAATCTTGGACATGTTGGTTTCCTAAAGGAGTCATTGAATTACCACTATTTCAGAACATGTGAGTGTGATTGCATGTGATTTATTTATTTGGGTAACCTCTAAGTATTTTTTGTAAAACAATTGAATCCCTTTGGTCATGAATTAATAAAAAAGTCAAATATACTCAGTATTTTTTGTAAGTGGGGAACTTAATCTGTTGGGAAGAATGGTAGTTTATCTTATCTTTCCTGGTAATTATGGCACCATTCTGGAAACAACTGGTGTGAGTGTGTGTGTGTGTGTGTGTGTGTTTGTGTGTAATTCTCCCCCCAGTAGCCTCAATACTTTTATTGTCCCCAGAGAGGCCATTTTTGTTCCCAAGCTATAAAACCAACAGCTGATCATCCTTCTTTGATAAGCTCCTGATGTATTTCAAGATATAGAATTATATTTTTAGCTTTATGGAGGTAGATGTGGACCTTTTGATAATTTTATTCTACCCAGAAAAAATGCATTATGTATAGAATTTTGTTCAGGAAGTTTGTGACTCTCTTTGCTTCATTACTTCTTTATTGAAGAATTGCTGCTATAACTAACAGTAAGAAAATGTCTTGGTTTTTTTTTGTATAATCATTTTTATTTTTCATATTAATCACAGTTTATTTACTTTGTACCCCAGCCATAGCCCCTCCCTCATATGTCTGGTTATTTTTATCCACTTATCTCAACAATAGTTTGCAACTCTAGGATGTTTCCTTACAAAATATTTGAATTCTACTTAACTTAAAGTAGCATAATGGAATTAAACAGCTGGAAACCCTATAACTCCTGAACATAGGCTGTATAAATCTAGGAGCAGTTACAAATAGCTAAGTGATAAAATCAGATATGAGAGAGGATCATTTGTAAATTATTATTGTTATATTCTAGAGGAATTATTAGTGAATATTTCTTTAGAGGTGTTTGCCCATGAAGTGGGAAAAGAAAATCTTTTTGAAATGATTTCCAGAGAGAAACATTACAAACATATAGTACTAATTGCCCTTTTATTATAATTTACATGTTGAGAAATTGATCTGTGTTTACATGTTAAAACTGAAGTAGAATAAAGGCAGAATGCCTAACCCATGTCTTTGTAGGAATAAGAACCAGTGTACAGAAACTGGTGTTGTATTAGTTCAATTTAAAGAGGCCTATAACCTATCTGCAACCTTGATTTATCTATATCATCATATAACCATCACATGAAAGCTTGATGAATCTAAGTTCATATATAAAGTCTGCTTTTAAAAGGGCATGTGTGTGCCTGTGTGTGTGTGTGTGTGTGTGTGTGTGTGTGTGTGTGAGAGTGTGTGTGAGAGAGTGTTCATTCCTGTACATGCATGTGCCTGTGTGCAGGCACAGAGACCAGAAGGCATTGGATGTTCTTTTCTCTCATTCTCTTCATATTCCCTTGAGGAAGGTTCTTTTCTTGAATCTGCATGTCTTGTAAGGTGTGAATGCAGCAAGCCCCAGCAATCCTCCTGTGTCTGTTTTGCTCAGGTTTGGTGCTATCAATGTTTGGGATATTCATGGATTATTATGTATATGCTGGGATCTGACTCTAGTCTTCATGATTGCAGAACAAATATTCTTTACCACTGAGTCATCTCTCTCTTTCTGCAACTGTTTTTATTAAGACAGACTCCAATCAGGTGGTGGTGGCTGCAGAGCACTCCTTTAATCCCAGGATTCTGGAGGCAGAGACAGGTGGATCTCTGAGTCTGAGACCACCCTGGTCTACAGAGTGAGTTCCAGGATAGGGCTATACAGGAAAACGCTATCTCAGGAGTGGCAGTGGGGTGGGAGAGGCAGAGTCTCACTGTACAGGTTGGGCAAGAACGTGTAACAATCCTCCCACCTCAAGTTTCCATGTACATGAATTACAGGCACGAGCCACCATGTATAGCTTACATGAGGACGTTTATAGTCTCTTTTCTATCAGGTTTTTTTTTAAAGCTACTGGTTGATTAGAGCTAGGAGATAAAAAACCTAGAAACAAGTTAACAAGCTGTTTTTTTCTTTGTGTTGGGGAAGAAGGTAGTTGAGGCACTATGTTTCTTTGGTGAGTTGTACTGCCCTCTTGGTTCACCCTTTCTAGTACTGAGGAAAAAGGCCAATGACAGACAGTACACTCTTCTTAATTAATGTGTCCTTAATCGTATACCAAAATACCTGACTTGGAGTTATTCTCTTCTCAAAATGAATATCTGTTTTTAAAGATTTATTTATTTAAGTCAGGGATTGTAACACACTCAGCACCCAGGAGGCAGAGCAGGTAGACTCATGAGTTTGAAGACAACCTGTCTGGACCTGCAGGACTGTTATCGTGGAATCTGGAGGGGTGTGTGGGAATGGGATGGAACAGGAGACACAAAGAATGAAGACAAGACAGAATTTCTGATCAAGTCTCAGTTTATTGTGGTTAGTTTTTTGTTTTTTGTTTTTTTTTTTAGGTTACAGCTTATAAAGAGTAAGAATGGGCAGTTCGGGGGGAGGAATTAGTTTCAGTGAAAATCACAAAGCAGGACATTCTCAAGGAAATTCTCAAGGCGGGAAGACAGTTCTCAGGTAAGTGGAGGTGAGTTCTCATAATATACCTTGCCAAATCTATATGGTTAAACAAACCTCTTACAAAGCTCAAAGCAGCACCTGTGATCCAGCGATGGAAAATCAGCAGGCAAGAGTCAAACAGCCACATTCTATGGATTCACACATCAACCTGATCTAAATAGTGAGTTTTAGGTCAGCCAGGATTACACAGTGAAACCCTATCTCAAAAATGCAAAAGAGAAAGAGAGAGAGAGAAAGAAAAAGAGAGAGAGAGGGAGGGAG